>PISX010003082.1:0-145291 GCA_004024625.1 Mellivora capensis
TTTTTTTTTTTTTAAGATTTTATTTATTTATTTGACAGAGATCACAAGTAGGCAGAGAGGCAGAGAGAGAGGAGGAAGCAGGCTCCCCACCGAGCGGAGAACCCGATGCGGGGCTCAATCCTAGGACCCTGGGATCATGGTATCACGACCCGAGCCGAAGGCAGAGGCGTTAACCCACTGAGCCACCCAGGCGCCCCCTGCAGAAACTTTTAGTGGAAAAAAGTAAATTAGTTTCCCAGAGCTGACTGGAGATTTTCTTACTGGCATTTAAGTTAAAATTATATGTTACATTTTTCTACTTTACCTACTGTAGCATCTGTTATATAACACCTCACCACCTGCTTAGTTGTGCAGGCAGCTCTTTTCAGTTTAGATAATAATACTGTATACTTCAAGCTTAAACATTTTCCCCATCTTAGTTGGTTTTTTCCCCCCATCTTAGTCATTTTCCACATGTCTGAGTTTGATATTTCTGACAGTGACAGTTCATAAGATACTTGCATTTCTCAATTCTGAAAATTAATAAAGGGAAAACTTGCTAAAGTGGAGTTGGGAGGCTGGAGCCAGACCTTACCACTGGATATCAGTTACAGGAAGAATTGTCAGTTACAGATCCCAACAGAAGACTATAGACAGTAAAGAATGCTTAGAGGCCCCAGCAGGGAAGATACCTCCCATCTCCTATAAAAAAATTGACTACCTCTACAATTCAGCCATTGAGAAACCATCCTCACCCTGAACTTTTGCTTTTCTCCAATGGGCTTTTGTTCAAAACAATGCCTTCCAACTTCCTGCTACATAAAATAAAGTTTCTTTCCTTTGTCCAACTTGCCTGTGGTCTTACTATAATTTGTATTCCCAAATTATAATTCTCTGCTATTCCTGAATAAACCCATTTTTGGTGGTAAATTAACTCACCACTTTATTTTTTAAGGGCAACAATTCCTTTCTGTTTTAATGATGGAGACAGTCTTCTGAGCTTCTTTTTCTTTGACTTGACTCATCAGGGTACAGCTTACAAAGGTGTGCAAGGGTTGCCCTCATGAAGTAGCTCATCCTCTTATAGACCGTAGCTCTGTTGTGCCTTCTTTCTCCTGTGCCCCTTGGCTTGAGATCTCTGTGGTTTTCCCAGTATATTAGTCTGGTCTGGCATTGGTCTGGATTCTGTCTGCTGACCTCTCTGACCAGATTCTCGACTTCTTATGATCTTTCCATTCCCATTTTATAAGAACCACCTGTTTATTTGCCTGATCTTGCACAGGGTTATATAGATGCTAGAGACAGTCACTTAATTGTCAGGATTGGCACCACTGAAAATCTCTGGATTCTAATTTCTGCAGGTTTTCAACGTGATTTTTTTTTGCTTGTCTCCATTCAGGCCCCCTTTTCACCCCCCTGTTGTCTGGGTTTGCCTTTCTGTCTTATACCTTCAAGTCTCATCTCCCACCCCCACACCTCATTTTCAAAATATATTTGTCTGTTATTTTGGGGAGATGGATTTTGGCTCATCCCAAAGAACATCTAAATAGCCATACCCATCAGAACAGGTAGGCCACTTTGGGAAGTGACATTTCCCAAACATTTTTTGTATCATAATCATGATCATTATTTTTCTTGTCTTCATTGTCTGCCTTTTTTTCGGTTGACCTTTCAAAATCTGACTCAATTGTGGGCTTAATTTTGGTTCATCACCACCAAGAGGGCATTGCTAGTGGAGGACTATTGGTCCTTATTTGGTGTAGCGGCTGAGAACATGGAAGGTCAGCTCACCTGGGTTTGAGTCCCAGTTCTGTTACTGTTGGTTAAGTAATTACAGACAACTTACTTGATTCTTCCCATCTGCCTCAGTTTCATCATCCATAAAACAGGGGTTACTTCATAGGGTTGTGGTAAAGACAATACACAAGGAATTTTTTTAAGCTCTTAGCGCTGGGCCAAGTGCTTGGGACTATGGTCATTATGAGTAATGAGGTCCTTTTTCATTTTCTTAGTCTCCTTCAAGTCCAGAGGCACATGGAGCTGCCTGTGCTACCATTGAATGCTCATCATTGGAAGAGACTTAATGCTCTTGGTCTTTGTTGATGACTTCTAACTGTTATCATAGCTCAGTACTAGCCAGTTTGACCTGAACGATTACAAAATTCTTGGCCATGAGGGTGGGAGAGAATAACTGAGGAAGGAAATGTAAGGCAATAATCAAAGAGTAGTTGGCCCATCTACTTCGTCAAGGTTTCTGTCTCTTTGTCATGATAAGTTCAGAGCACAGTGGAATTACGAAGAACACTTTTTTTTTTTTTTTTTTAAGTTCATCAGAGGGCTTGAACTCAGAGCCCTGAGACAGACAAAACCTGAGCCAAGATCAAGAGCTGGACCCTTACTGCCTGAAGGCACCCCGAAGAACACTTCTGAATAGCACTGCTTTGGATTAGAGTATCTGTTGCAGAGAATACTAACTCTGATTTTGTGTTACCCTAACATGCTTCATCTTCAACAACATTTCTTGGTTTGGATTTTTAGGATGATGATAGTCATGGTACCAAATCTCGTTATGGTATAGTATAGTACCATATATACGTATAATAGTATAGACTCATTTTTCCTATTCATGAGGGGAGAGAGGTTAGTTTTTTGTACTCTTTCAGTAATTTGTATACTTTTTTAATTTAAGATTTATTTATTAGACATAGAATCCTCATACTCCCTGCCAAGCGTAGAGTCCAACATGGGGCCCAATCCCAAGACCCTGAGATCATGACCTGAGCCGAAACAAGAGTTGGACACTTAATCAACTGAACCACCCAGGCACCCTGATAATTTGTATACTACAGTCCGCCAAAATTTTGAGGAACCTTCATAGAATATAATTCACCACAAATCTCCCATCTTTTTATGTTTATATCTATGCATACATGTGTATATACATCCACATTAATAGGTGTGGGGTTTTTTTTCCTCCTATTCTCTTGTATGCATATTAGTTTTTTTCCACTTGCTATGTTTAGAAGAAGCCTGAACACAGAATAATAGAATCTTCTCTCTTTTGTAACTTGGCCAGCACTGTCAGAGCAGACATGTAGGGCATAGCCAAGTTAGGACTAAAACTCAGGCCTCCTGATCTGAAGTCGTGTTTCTAATGTTATTTCTTTTTTAGGATTCATGTAATAAATATAATGAATAATATAATAAAGTAATAAGAATGATTCTACCTTTTTCTTTTTCTTTTCTTTTTTTTTTTTTTTGAAAGCCTGTTATCCTTTGAGGTTTTGCATCTGCTGTTTCTACAGTCTTTGCAACCCTTGACCTTTCCTCATTTTTGATCCAAACAAATGGTTGTTCAGAGATACATATTAGGTAACTCAGTGATGTCTCAGTAAGGGATAGAGCTAGAATTGATCATCTTTGACTCTTGGCTTCTGTTTTATTATTGAAGAGAATAAAATATGCATATGTAAACAGCCAAACTTTAAGCTCTGGGCTATCCAGAACACCTTTTCTTGAGAGGTGGCATGTGTGTTAATAACATCAGATCTTAAGCTGTGATTCTATATTAAAGCACTGATTTTTTTTTTTTTAAAGGGGAAAAGAAGGGGAGGGAGTGGGGAAGACGAAAAGAGAGAATCTTTTTTTTTTAAGATTTTTTATTTTATTTTATTTATTTATTTGATAGAGTGAGATCACAAGTAGGCAGAGAGGCAGGCAGAAAGAGAGGGGAAAGCAGGCTCCCTGCTGAGCAGAGAGCCCGATGTGGGGCTCAATCCCAGGACCCTGAGATCATGACCTGAGCCGAAGGCAGAGGTTTAGCCCACTGAGCCACCCAGGTGCCCTGGAAAGAGAGAATCTTAAGCAGGCTCCACACCCAGTATGGAGCCTGACTTGGGGCTTGATTTCACAACCCTAGATTATGACCTGGGCTGAAGTCAAGAGTCAGACACTTAACTGACTGAGCTACCCCGGCATCCCTGGAGCCTTAAAATGATGATGGTTTTATAGCTGAAATGACTTTAGACTAGCTGTTTTTTGCTCACCTAATGGTTTGCACCCTCTTTAAAAAACCTTTATACTGGCTATCTTGGTTAGTAAATTATGAGAGAATCAAGCTGAGGTACGGAATACATTTTCTTTTAAAGCAGTCATTTGTATTATCTATCTTCTTATTTTTGGAACATTAATTTGGATCAGTCTAACTTACTTAGCATCTGAAGACAAGTTAATTTTTATCTGTGAAACGAAACGAAATACTGTAGTTTTGTTCAGATAATTAAAGTTCACCAAAATAGGTAGCTTGGAGAACAGCTTAATAGCTTTCCTAAAAATAATCCATTCACAGCTGATAGGTAGCATTTTAGTTGCTTAACAACGTGTACAGTATGTGGTGCTTCTGCGTGGTAAGATACTTACTTTATTTAGACAAACTTTATTATTCACAAATATTATTGAGCTTCTGCTAAGAAATGACTATAGTGACAGGGGACTGGGGAGGATGAGAAAACCTGAACATACCAGAAATTTTTTATTTATATTAAAGCCTCAGAAATGACTATGGAAGGCTGGGCATTTATTCTGATGATCTTGCCATTGCTCAAAACCTGTTTGTAACATTTCCCTTGGAATTGCCTTCAATAATGAGCATATGAACTGTGAGGGAAAACCAACCCTGTAATTTTGTAGCCCAGCTCAATTTTTTAAATCATCTTTGAGGTATAATTTATATATAGTAAAATGCACCTTCTCTACATGTCCAATTCAGTGAATCTTGGCAAATGGATATACTTGTGTAGCCACCACAGCAAAGATAAAGAACATTACATAACCCTAGAAAGCACCCTGAGCCCCTTTGCAGTCAGTCTTCACCTCAGGCAACCACAGATCAGCTATCACTATGGCTCAGCTTCATCTTTAAAAGTTTATGTAAATGGAATTTAAAAGTCAGTACTCTTGGGGCGCCTGGATGGCTCAGTTGGTTAAGCGTCTGGCTCTTTATTCCAGTTCAGGTCATGATCTCAGGGTTGTGAGATCGAACCCAGTGGGCTCTGCACTGGGTGTGGAGCCTACTTGGGATTCTCTCTCCCTCTTCCTCTGCTCCCCACCCTCTCTTTGTCTCCTTCTCAAAAAAAAAAAAAAAGAAAAGAAAAGAAAAAAAAAAGTCTGTACTCTTTTTGTGCCTGGCTTCTTTCACTTTACATGGTGTTTTTCAGATTCATCTTTGGTGATACATTAGTCCTGTACTTGTTTCCTTTTTGTTGCTGAGTACACTTCCATCACAGGTTGATGGTGCAGTTTGTTTACCCCTTCCTTGTTTAAGGGGTAATCGTTGATGAATGCTGGGTTGTTCCAAGTTTGTGGCTACTGTGCATGAAGCGCCTACAGACATTTGTATACAAGTCTGTGTGGACATATATTTGCATTTCTCTTGAGTGAAGGCTTAGCAGTAGAATTGCTATGTTGTGTCATCAGTGTACATTTAACTTTTCAAAAATTGCCAGGCTTTTCCATGGTGGTGGTTATACAGTTGCACCTGCAGTATGTGAGAGTTCTAGCTTTTATACATCCTTATCAGCACTTGGTATGACCAGTCTTTTTTATTTTAGCCATTCTAATGGGTATGTGGTTTTAATTTGCATTTTCCCCTATGATTCATCAGTCATCTTTGCATGTGTTTATTGTCACACAAAAAATGTTTATTTTTAATACTGGGCTGTTTGTCCAGTTTTGAAGTTTTGAGCTTTATATATTCTGAATACAAGTCCTGTGTGTTGCAAAATTCCTTCTCCCATTTGCCTAGCTTCTTTTGGACCCCAGTGGTATTATCTGGCTTGCTCATCCATCTCATTGGCCTTATCGTACTTGGCAGTCTTTTCAGTCTTGTTAACTTCCTTCTGTCTCCTTGCCATTGTTCTTATACTTTGGGGGGGGGGTTACCACTCCCCTCAGAAGGTGTGGTTTTTCTTTTCTCTTTAAAATTATTTTCCTGACTTGGGAATGCTGGTCATTCATAGTGCCTCTTGGCCTGGGATGCTAAATGTCCTGCAGTAGGTGGCATGGTTTCACATGGTAACTGACCTGCTTAAAGTGCCACTGATGTTTTTGCTTAGTCCAAGTTGCTATCCTGTCTCACTGATACCACTGGAGTGCTTCAAATGTTGTTGTTGTCGTTGTTGTTGTTTTACTTTTTTCCTTTTTACAATTCATTCTGCATATTACAGCTGGAGAGATTATTTAAAAATATAAATTGGGCACTTTTAGTTCCCAGATTAAAGTGGAAGAATACTAAAGTTAAATCTTCACTTAGTAGAACCTTAGCAGAACTGCCAGATCCACTGCCTATTTCTTCAGCTTCTTCCTGAACCATACTGTCTCTGCTTGGTAGGCTTCAGCCACAGTGGCCTTCTTTTGAGTCCACAGATACTATAGCCTAACTCCTCTCTGCTTGTAGAATACTTGCTTTCTCTGCCCTTCTTCAGCTGACCTAATTCCCACTCATCCTTCAGGTCTGTTGGGTTTTTTTGTTTGTTTGTTTGTTTGTTTGTTTTAAAGATTTTATTTATTTATTTATTTATTTGACAGAGATCACAAGTAGGCAGAGAGGCAGGCAGAGAGAGGGAGGGGGAAGCAGGCTCCTAGCCGAGCAGAGAGGCTGATATGGGGCTCGATCCCAGGACCCTGAGATCATGATCTGAGCAGAAGGCAGAGGCTTTAACCCACTGAGCCCCTTCAGGTCTGTTTTAAACAGGTTATTTTTTTTTCTTTTTAAGATTTTATTTATTTATTTGTCAGAGACGGAGAGAGAGCAAGCGAGCACAGGCAGACAGAGTGGCAGGCAGAGGCAGAGGGAGAAGCAGGCTCCCTGCCAAGCAAGGAGCCTGATGTGGGACTCGATCCCAGGATCCCAGGACGCTGGGATCATGACCTGAGCCGAAGGCAGCCGCTCAACCAACTGAGCCACCCAGGTGTCCCCAGGTCTGTTTTAAATACTACTTCCTTAGAGAGGAAAAAACCTTTTCTAAACCATTTAAACCAAGTTGTCTAGTTATCCATGATGGCATTAATTATACCAATTGCATTTTTCCTTGGTATCCATCCAAATTTATATACTTAGTCACATAATACAGTATTATATATAAATATATAATAATACATTCTCTTTATATTTCCCCCATATTGTATAAGGTTAATGATAGTAGGGAGCTTTCTGTTTCCACTGCTGTTTCCATAGCAGTCAATGCTGTGTAGATGGTTAGTAGATCTTTGATGAATAAATAAAATTTATTTAACATCCGAGTGTTAAACAAATGTTTTTAAGGTTATCTGTTGTGCCTCCTTCAAGATCCTAAACTATCCTTTCTCTTTTTCTTTTTAAGATTTTATTTATTTATTTGAGAGAGAGCATGAGGGGGGAGGGGCTGAGGGAAAGGGAGAAGCAGACTCCCCACTGAGCAGGGAGCACAGTGCAATGCAGGGCTCAATCCCAGGACCCTGAGATCATGATCTGAGCTGAAGATGGAGGCTAACCGACTGAGCCACCCAGGTGCCCCTGTCCTATTTTTCTTCTTGAATATAAATTGCTATAATAGTTTTCTGTCTCTGTCATTTCTGGTGAATCTGTAAATTGCCATAGAAACAAGACTTCTTAATCTTTATCTTTTAGGGAGTCAGTTTAACAAACTACGTAAGATTTTATTTTAATTCCAGTATAGTTAAGATGTGGTATTATATTAGTTTCAGGTATACAGTATAGTGATTCAGCAGTTCTATCCATTACTCATTGCTCATCATGATAAGTGTACTCTTAATCCTGGTGTATGTGCTTTTTTATTAATGCCTTAAATAACAATATCAAGCAGCAGATCTCATAACTACTGTAATTTTGGAGTAGGTCTTCCTGTTTCTAGTTTTAGCCTCCTTCATCACTTTTACTTACTTTTTTTTTTTTTAAGATTTTATTTATTTATTCGACATAGAGAGAGAGATCACAAATAGGCAGAGTAGCAGGCAGAGATAGAGGGGGAAGCATGCTCCCCGCTGAGCAGGGAGCCCGATGCAGGGGTTGATCCCAGGACCCCGAGATCATGACCTGAGCCAAAGGCAGAGGCTTAACCCACTGAGCCACCCAGGCGCCCCATTACTTACCTTTTTAAAAAGAATTTATATATTTGTCAGAGAGAGAATGTGCAGCAAGCTCCCCTCCAAGCTGGGAGCCCCATGCAGGACTTGATCCAAGGACCCTGGGATCATGACCTGAGTTGAAGGCAGACACTCAGCTGACTGACCCATACAATCCCCTACATCACCTTTTTTTTTTTTTTAAAGATTTTATTTATTTATTTGACAGACATAGATCACAAGTAGGCAGAGAGGCAGGCAGAGAGAGAGGAGGAAGCAGGCTTCCTGCTGAGCAGAGAGCCCCATGTGAGGCTTGATCCCAGGACCCTGGGATCATGACCTGAGCCGAAAGCAGAGGCTTTAACACTGAGCCACCCAGACGCCCCAATATCACTTTTATATCATATTTCTGATAGTGTCACTCTTGGGTCCCGAGGATTTTATTAGAAGAAGAAAGCATAGATTTCTCAGCTTTCTCAGTCTGACATCACCTTTTGCTCTTTCTCTGGATGGGTCTTAAACTCCAGCCATATGGAAGGACTCAGCACTTGTACTCAGCTTTCCATACTTTGGCTCCTAGAGCTCCTTCCTCCTACAAGCCCTTGTCATATACTGCCTATTTTGAAATCCTGCCTGCTTTATTAAAAATATTACCTTCTGAAAGAGATCCACAGATAGTAATACAGAGCAGTGCCTGACATATAATAAGCACTCAATAAATTATAGCAATTATTTAAAAAGAATTGTTCATAAAATTTTTCATTATCACCATCACTTAGTTCCTAGTTAGTATAAACTATAAACATTTTGAGTGATATACATAAAGGGAACAAGGCAGAGCAATACATCAGTAAGTGTAAGCAAGCATAATATAAAGTGAGTGCATAAATGATTAATACTTAGAATATTGTTTTGATCTTGGTTTGAATGGTTATCATTTTCCATCAGAGCACAATGAGAAAATGATTTAGTAGATATTTCTTATCCTTTATACTTGGTCACCCAAAAATCCACCTGGAATTCTGATAGACATGGTAGGTTTAGAGTACTGTCAATCATCTAAAAAAAATTACTTTTTTAAGTAGGTTCCACATCCAGCATGGAGCTTGATGTGGGGCTTGATATACAACCCTGAGATTAAGACCTGAGCTGAAATCAAGAATTGGACGCTCAGCCGACCTAGCCAGCCAGGCATCCCCAGTCAATTTTTAATAAAACAAAGCCATCAAGTTCCTAAGAATTCTTTTTCCTGCATTTTTTGGAAAGATCTTATTTATTTATTTGACAGACGGAGATCACAAGTAGGCAGAGAGGCAGGCAGAGAGAGAGGAGGAAACAGGCTTCTTGCTGAGCAGAGAGCCTGATGTGGGGCTCAATCCCAGGACCTGGGATCATGACCTGAGCCGAAGGCAGAGGTTTTAACCCACTGAGCCACCCAGGCGCCCCTTTTTTCCTGCATTTTTAACATGCTTTAATTGCTGATCGGTACTTACCTGCTTCATATATAACATACACCAAAAACAGAAACCTTGACGTGGGACAAGCAGGAGTTGAAAGTACTATAGCAACCGTGTTAACTGTTGTTGCTTTGTATACCATAGTAAATATGACCTAGAAAGGATCAGAAGCCGACAGTATGAAAAGTTCCTAGTATAAACCAGCTGCGTAGAGCAATTCAAAGCCTAGATGGCTTGTGTAAGAATGCAGTTAGTGGTAGAAGAAGTGTAGCTGTAGGGATCAAGTTGACTTACTGCTTGCTGAGCTTATACGGGCACTACTAGGACTGGAAAGTGGTAATAGTGTGGAGCGCCCTACTTTCAGGCCCAGATGTATCTAGGAAAAAGCAGGTACATTCAGGATTGCAAGGGGGGATATTAATGTTAAAAGAAACAAAGAGCCTCTGCCTTCAGCTCAGGTCATGGTCTCAGGGTCCTGGGATCAAGCCCTGCATCGGGCTCTCTCCTCAGTGGGGAGCCTGCTTCCCCTGCCTCTCTCTCTGCCTACTTGTGATCTCTCTCTGTTAAATAAATAAAAATCTTTATTAAAAAAGAAACAAATACTTTCAGTGAAAAGAACTATACCACAAAGGTAAAGCTATCCAAATGAATAAAGTCTTAAGAATAAAATTTAGTTCCTAAACTCTAAGAACCAAATAATAAGAAATCTGAAAATATTTTAAAGATTTATTTACTTTTATGTGAGAGAGTGGGAAGGGCAAAGGGAGAGGGAGAATCTCAAGCAGACTCCTCCCTGAGTTTGGAGCCCAGTGATGGTGTGGGGCTCAGTCCTGCAACCCCTAGATCACGACCTCAGCTTATCGAGAGTCAGATTCTTGACTGAGCCACCCAGGCACCTTTAGAAATCTTGAGATTTTGAAATAATGCCTTTTTAAAGTACAAAAGATAGAGTTTTCATATGGCAATTTAGAGAAGGCTGTATTTTTTTTCCTTTACTTGTTTTTCCCCCTCCAAAGAAGACTGTTCGTGTCAGACCTAGTTGGCAAATAGAAGATTTGAAATGGTTCTTTTGTTTCTCAGAGTCCAGAATATATAAAAGTATTCCTGTGTTTCAAAGTGGGAATCTGTTAATAATTGCTTCCTTTTATAGTCTAAGGTATATATTTTAAGTATGCAACTGTAACCACTCTGGGCTTTTACTTGGACATCAGAATACATTTTTTACTCTCTGTAATGACAGTGTCTTTCCTCTTTTAGCTAGTGCCTGTTGTTTAGTTTTAAAACCAATGTTGAGAGAGAACTTGTATGTTTTTTTCAGTAATTTATAGAAATAAGTTACTTACTTTCTCTCAGATTTTGTACTTGTGAAGGTGTTAGATTCCAATTAAATGTATGAGAAGCCACTTGATCTTGTCCCACAGCTCAGTGATGCTGTTTTTTCCCCCATGCCCAGTCTTTTTTCTCTTGATAATTACATTTTGACTAGTTTCTCTTGCTGTGTCTGCTGAGTCACCGGGTTGTTTTTTTTTTCTTTCTTTTGAGTGTAATCTGTTCCTAACTCCAACCATTGTATTTTTTTCATCTCTAGAAGTTCAGTTTGAGTATTATATCTTCCATTTCTCTTTGTGATGCTCTACTTTCTTTTTCTTGTTATATTTATAATTGTTTGAACTTTATTGTCTATTCTGTCATCTCTAATTTTGGGTCTTTTTTATTATTAGCTTTCTCATTATGGATTGTATTTTCCTGGTTTTTTTTAATATTGGTATGTTTTGATTAGATGTAAGACATTATGGATTTTACATTACTGAGTGCTAGATTTTTTTGGTATTACTTAAATATTTTGGGGCTTTTCTCTGGGATACAATTAAGGTACAGTTCAGTTCTTTCAAAGCTTACTTATAAACATTTTTTGGGCCCATGTGGCTTCTTTCCTAGCCTTGGAATTTCATCATGCATGTGCTTTTGATCATTACTCAGCTGAGGACTCGAAGGGAACCTGTTTGCTGATCTCCTCAGCCTTCTAAAGTTCTCTCCTGTCCTGTACTCTGCCCAGCAAATTCTTTTTTTTTTTTTTTTTAAGGTTTTATTTATTTATTTGAGAGAGAGATAGTGAGACAGAGCATGAGCGAGGAGAAGGTCAGAGGGAGAAGCAGACTCCCCGTGGAGCTGGGAGCCTGATGCGGGACTCGATCTCAGGACTCCGGGATCATGACCTGAGCCGAAGGCAGTCGTCCAACCATCTGAGCCACCAGGCGTCCCTGCCCAGCAAATTCTTACTTGACTTTCCAAATTTGAATTCTGTCCGAGACTCAGCCAGGCTTTGTTTGGGTTTCTCTTCTCCGCATTGCAGCCTGGAAACTCCAAGCAGTAAGCTGGGGTGGTCATAGGACTGACCTCCCTGCCCTATACTGGCCATTGTTAGATATCCAAAAACTTGTTTCACATACATACTGTCTTGGATTTTTTTTCATTGTTTAAGATCAGAGAGTAAATCAGCCTGTGTTCCTTTGTCATAGCTAGAAGCAAAATCCTGTGAAGGTGTTTAGAACTTTAGGAAATCCTTTATTTTTTTAAAATATTTTATTTATTTATTTGACAGAGATCACAAGTAGGCAGAGAGGCAGGCAGAGAGAGAGGAGGAAGCAGGCTCCCTGCTGAGCAGAGAGCCCAAAGCGGGGCTCGATCCCAGGACCCCGAGATCATGACCTGAGCCGAAGGCAGAGGCTTAACCCACTGAGCCACTCAGGCGCCCCTAGGAAATCCTTTAAACCTTAGGTTATTGCATTATTTTAAGCTGTCTCTTGTTTTATATAACCTACACTTTACTGGTTATTTTTTTCTCCCAATGGAATAGACAGAAATGGTGAGACAAAAGACAATTTAAATTATGTCTTAGATCACTCATGATCCCACCATCTTAGCTTGTTTCAGAAATTGCCTCTTCTAGGTAATATTTAAAGCTTCAGTCTTTGATTTTATTTTGAATCTTACCTTTAGTTAATAGAGTATTAATACTCAGTTTAATAACTGCACAGTGACCTGTTAAATTAATATTCCATAATGTATTAATCCTTATGTTTGATAGTACAAGCTTTGTTCTTTTAGGTAGTGCTACAGTATATATCTTCATTTATTGTCCCTATATATATTTTTTAAGACTTTTCTTATTTAATTAACAGAGAGAGAAAGAGAACACAAGTAGCGGGAGAGGGAGAAGCAGGCTTCTTGCTGGAAGCAAGCCTGATGTGAGGCCTGATCCCAGGACCCTAGGATCATGACCTGAGCTGAAGGCAGCCGCTTAGCTGGCTGAGCCACCCAGGCGCCCTGTCATTGCTATTCTTAGGATGCTCAAAGGGAGAAAGACAGGTGGAATGTTTTATTTATTTCAATTTGCAGTGAATATTTAGACAATGTTAGGTATTTATTAGTAAATGTTTATCAAATGATTGAGGTGGAATTTATCTTATAAAGTTCAGTTAGGGTAGGTAGGGGTTCCTGGGTGGCTCAGTAAGCATCTGCCTTCAACTCTGGTCATGATCTCGGTCCTGGGATCGAGCCCTCAGGAGAAAATCAGCTTTCTCTCCCTCTGCACCTCCACACTACTTTTCTCTCTCTCTCTCTCAAATAAATAGATCTTAAAAAAAAAAAAAAAAAAAAGTGGGGGGAGCCTGGGTGGCTCAGTGGGTTAAGCCTCTGCCTCCTGCTCAGATCATGATCTCAGGGTCCTGGGATTGAGCCCTGGGTCCTGGATCGATCCTGGGATTGAGCTCTGCTCAGCAGGGAGCCTGCTTCCCTCTCTGCCTACTTGTGATCTCTCTCTCTGTCAAGTAAATAAATAAAATCTTAAAAAAAAGTTCAGTTGGGTAAAGTTTTCAGTTACCTTTTTAGGAATACTTTAATTCTATCAAACATTCACTTATGAGAAATTAAAATACGTATTTATGAATTGCTTATTAAATTTAGCCCATGTTATCTGCATGCTAATCACTTCATTTGTTTTGGAGTTGTCATTTAATGGAATACCTTTTTCAGATAAATTTTTATGTTGGAATAATTTTAGGTTTATAGAGAAGATGCAAACGGAGTACAGAGGGTTCCCTTGTGCCCCTACCCATTTTGTTTCTCCTGATGCTGACATCTTACATTGCTGTAGTAAGCTTATGAAAACTAAGAAACCACCATTAGTATGTTCTAGCTAAACTCCAGACTTTATTACGATTTCACTTTTCTGCTTTTTCTGTTCCCAAGATACCACATGCATTTAGTTGTCATTTTGGCTTCATTTCCTCTGGTCTGGGACTGTACCGCACCTTTTCTATTCATGACCTTGATGGTTTTAAGGAGTACTGCTGAAGTGTTTTGTAGAATGTCCCTCAATTTGGGTTTATCTGATGTTCTCTTTATTAGACTGGGGTTACAGGTATTGGGAAAGAATATCACAGAGGTGAAATGCCCTTCTTGTCTCCTCCTGTTAGGGGATTGACAATATTCACATGTTATCAGTAAGGGTATAAATTGTTATCTCTTGGTTGAGGTGGTATCTGTCAGATTTCTCCACTGTAAAGTTACTGTTTCTCCCGTACCAAATTCTAGTCTAGTCTTACACCTCCAGCCTCAACCCCAGCATGTCCCTTCCCATACCCTACATTCCATTGCCCCAGGTTCCTTTAGGCCTCTATACCTTTGCACATGCTTTGCATGAAAAGCACTCTCTCTCATCCCCCTAGCTAGCTCTAAGGAACCTTTTCTTTCCCCCCACCTGGTCCCCCAGCCTCCGACCACCCACTGCTTTCATAACACCCTGTGCCTCTCAGTTGTTCACCTGGATTTGCTAGTTGTTCTCCTCCTCCTTGCCTTCTTTAAAAAACAGTCAGCTGGGTCTCAGTACCTCCTCTTCGGACTTCCCCAGCAGAACCCCGTATAAGCCCCTACCTCTTTGCTTCATGCGCGACTTCCCGACTCTCTTTCCCCCAGAGTCGAGGAACCTGGCCCAAGGGTGCTTGCAATAAAGCCGGTCCAAAAAAACAAAACAAAAACAGTCAGCTGTACTTTTTCCACTGCTGTTGCCATTCTCCTCCATTTACTTACACCCACATTACCATACATCATCTCATTGCAGATTCAGTCACTGCTTTGCAGTTTTTACCTTCCTTAGCCTCTCCTATTTGGAACTCTTTCCTTCATTGGCTTCTGAACCACCACCCTCTCCTGGTTCTTGGATGTGGTTTAGCATGTGGTTTTGGTGTTGGACAACAAGGGTTCTCATTCCATTATTACTTATACTACTTTCTCTCTTTAGCCATTTCCTCTTCCTCTGACTGTTCCTGAATTCTGACCTCAGACCTCTTTTCACGACATTAACTCTCCTCAGCAGTGCTGCCTGGTTGGCTTTTTTTCTTTCTTTCCTTCTTTCTTTTTTTTTTTAGAATTATTTATTTGAGAGAGAGCACACTTGTGTGTGTGTGAGTGGGGGGAGGGGCAGAGAGGGAGAGAGAAAATCTCAAGCAGACTCCCTGGTAAACATGGAGCTGGGTGCGGGGCTCGATCTCACAATCCTGAGATTATGACCTGAGCTGAAACCCAGAGTCGGATGCTTAACCCACTGGGCCACTCAGGTGCCTCTACCTGGTTGGGTTCTTTTAAAGATTCCTATATCTTATTCTCAACTTTGATCTCTCCTTAATGCTCTTGGAAGAAGAGAATCTTCACTTCCTCCATCTTTATCACCCACAAACATCCTTAGATCTTTAAAATCAGGAAGTTCAAGACGGCTCTTGTCCTCCCCAAACCCTACATCTTAATTTTGTACTTCTCAAACCCAGCTCTAATGTGTGCAAGGCCTGAGTCAAGAATGCAAATGGGAAAAAAATAACAATACAAATGGAGCCCCATGTACCATATACATCAAATTAAGAAACCTTAAATATAATATAGTCTCTCCTCCTGTCACACAGATAAACCTTCTTAAAGACCTGTAAGATCAGCTTCAAATTGGGGCTCTTGGGTGGCTCAGTCAGTTAAGTGACTGCCTTCCACTCAGGTCATGATCTCAGGGTCCAGGGATGGAGCCCAGCGTTGGGCTCTCTGCTCAGTAGGGAGTCTGCTTCCCCCTCTGCCCTCTGCCACTACCCCTACTCTTGCCCATGCTCTCTCTCTCAAATAAATAAAATCTTTAAAAAAAAAAAAAAAAGGTGAGCTTCAAATGGAAAATTCTTGGGCTTCTTGGAGTTTAGTGTCAGCAGTTCCAGGAAAGCAGGCCTCCGGCACAGCCCTTATATCTTCCCGGCCCCAGACCCATGCCTTTGACATGACAGTGCAGGTGCAGTGCACGCCCTGAAAACAGCTACCTTTTGGCCACTCTGTGGTATAAAAACTGGAGAAACATTCTCCTCTCTGCAGAGCTGCTGTGTAAGAGGCTTACACAGCCTTGGACGCAGACACAGGCAGTAGGGAATTCTGGGGCTCCTGATGAGCATGTCCTCCAGACCCTGTAAATACCTCCTTGTGGAGAGGGGCCCAGCTAGGTGAGGCCAGTGGTTCCCATAGAGGTTCTGCTTGTTTACCTATCCACTTGTTACCTCTTGCGTTTCTTGGTGCCCTTGCTCCTCTTTCAGAAGCCTGCTCATCCTTCAGGATATGGTTTCTATAGGTCTCATCGTCTTTTAATCCTCTCCTAATATCCTTGTTTGGACTTAATCCAAATCCAGTTTTGCCTTTTGTTTCAGAAGTGCTTTACTATGTTAAAGGCAGTAAAGGCAGTGTATGTTGTCTGTTTCTGTTGCACGTTTCTTAGCTTCTTCAGGGCAGGATCGTTATTTGTTTTTGTTACCAACCCTAACATGAAGTCTCACAAATGGGAAGTACTCGACAAGTGCGGCTTGAGTCCACCACAGCTCTGGCGTCACTCTCGTGTTGTTGTGGTAACCCTATCAAAACAGGAAATGAAATTAGTTTAGCATGACTTATTCATAATTGACTCATGCTGGTTCCCTTTTCTTCCCTAAGTGATCACAAAACATCTGTTAAATAACCTACTCCAGAATTTTGTGGGCTTCTACTTCCACATTTACTGATCAGATATGTTTCTGGAATCTGTTCCCATCCACGCTGTCCCAGGAATTGACCACATATCCAGGGAGCCTTAGTTTCTTTTTTTAGGAACTTCTCTCTTGAGAAACAATAGATAAACAATATACTGCACATATTTAAAGTGTAGTTTATATTTTGGCATATTATACACCCATGAATCTATCAACACAACCAAGATAAGGAACGTATTCATCACCTCCAAAGTTACTGGGTCTCCATTTGTGTAGTCCTTCTATCCTACTAGATAGATATCCCTCCTCACCAGCCCCAAGCAACCCAAAAATCTGCTTTCTGTCCCCAAAGATTAGTTTGCATTTTATATGAATGGAAGTACTTTTCTGGTAGTCTGGCTTTACTCAGAATAATTATTTTGAGATTCCTCTATGGTGTTTATATCAAGTTCATTCTCTTTTATTGCTGAATAGCAGGAATTTGTTTTAAATATTGAGTATGCTAATCTCCAGCCTTAGACCTATGCCTTCCCCACGATTTATGGATCTCAGGATTCATCTGGAAATTGAGGCTACATTTATGTGAGATGACTGGCTATCTGTAGCTTGAATTCCTCAAGAGCAGAGTACTATTGGGGTACCTGGGTGGTTCAGTCATTAAGTGTCTGCCTTTGGCTCAGATCATGATCCCAGGGTCCTGGGATTGAGCCCCACATTGGGCTCTCTGATCGGCAGAAAGCCTGCTTCTCCCTCTCCCACTCCCCCTGCTTGTGTTCCTTCTGTCTCTCTCTCTGTGTCAAATGAATAAATAAAATCTTAAAACGACAACAACAACAGAGTACTATTTAGGATCTTTATGTCTTAAGGAAGTCCTCAATACATGGAAATACTAACCCAAGACTGAGTAGAAGTTACCCCTTTTTTTGCAGGGGAGTGTGTGAGAAAAATAATATACCCAATTCTAATTTTTTAAAAAATTTTTATTTATTAGGGGCTCCTGGGTGGCTCAGTGGGTTAAGCCTCTGCCTTCAGCTCGGGTCACGATCTCGGGGTCCAAATAAATTCTTTAAAATTTTTTTTTTAATTTATTAAAGAGAGAGAGAGCACACTATTCTCTCAGGTGGGAACAAAGTTAAGATATTTTGCACCTTTTTCCAATAATTTTTCAAGTATTTTTGTATTGGTCAGGAATTTCAAAATAATTGTGTTTCCTCCTTTAAAGGGTATTCCAGTATTCCACTATATTTCTCCTGTACATTTTCCCCCTAATTAAAAAGTTGTGGGGCTTTTTTGTTTTGTTTTGTTTTTTGGAAGAGGTTCACATGACTATTCAATTAAGAGGTATACAGTAGAGGGTTTTGCACTCCTATCTGCCCCACTCCAGCCTGGCTGTCCGTGCCTGCACCACTGATCCTTTATTTTCTTGTGTATCCTTCCAGACTTCCTTTATGCAAACACAGGCAAATGTTAATATATTAATATATGTCTTTTATTATTTACTAGAAAAAGATAGTATGTTATTCACTGCTAGACCTTGCTTCTTTTCCACTTAACAGATCTCGAAGATCTTTCTATGTCATTCTTTTTCTCAGCTGCAGAGTTTTTCACTGTATGGATAACAACTCCCCTGTTGTTAGATGCTTTTTAAAATTAAACATTTTATTTTGAGATGATTGTAGAATCACATGCAATTGTAAGAAATAATACAGAGAGGGTCACTTGGGTGGCTCAGTTGGTTATGCGACTGCCTTCAGCTTGGCTCATGATCCTGGAGTCCCAGGATCGAGTCCCGCATCAGGCTCCCTGCTTAGCAGGAAGTCTGCCTCTCCCTCTGACCCTGCCAATTCTCTCTCTCTCTCAAATAAATTAAATCTTAGTGGGGGGGGGGGAGAAATGATAAAGAGAAATCACAGTTTCCCTTGCTGGTAACATCTTGTGTTACAATCATACATTACAGTATACATTACAACACAATACCATAGCTGAGAGATTGGCATTGATACACTCTAGAACTCATTCATGTGTCACTAATTTTATGTGCACTCATTTTTGTGTATTTTCTTTGCAATTTTATCACATACGTAGGTTCATAAACCACGATCATTTTTTTTGTTTTGTTTTGACAGATTGAGAGAGAGCACATGTAGGTAGAGTGGCATGCAGAAGGAGAGTGAGTAGAAGGCTCTCCACGGAGCCGGAAGCCCAACAAAGGGCTCGATCCCAGGACCCCGGGATCATGACCTGAGCCGAAGGGATACACTTAGCTGACTGAGGCACCCAAGTGCCCCTAAACCACTGTCACTCTTTTTTGACATCTTGAAATGTTTAATTTTTTCCTTGTTATCATGTCTCTTTTTTCCCCTTAAATTTGTTTCTAGTTTTTTAATTTTAATTTTTTAAAAGATTTTATGTATTTATTTGACAGAGACACAGCAAGAGAGGGAACACAAGCAGGGGGAGCGGGAGCAGAAGAAGCATGCTTCTCGAGGATCAGGGAGCTGGATGTGGGGCTCTATCCTAGGACCCTGGATCATGACTTGAGCCAAAGGCAGCTGCTTAACGACTCAGCCACCCAGGCACCCCTGATTTTTTTTATTTTTAAGTAGGCTCCATGCCGAGCATGAAGCCCAGTGCAGGGCTTAAACTCACAACCCTGAGATCAATA
Source organism: Mellivora capensis (assembly GCA_004024625.1). Classification (NCBI taxonomy): domain Eukaryota; kingdom Metazoa; phylum Chordata; class Mammalia; order Carnivora; family Mustelidae; genus Mellivora; species Mellivora capensis. The sequence goes on from PISX010003082.1 coordinate 19,266, forward strand.
CCTGAGCTGAAATCAATAGTTGAACATTTGACTAACTGAGCCATTCTGGCACCCCTTAAAATTTTTTTAATTGAAGTATAATTGACAGTATTCCATTATATTCTTTTCTTTCTTTCTTCCTCTTCTTTTTTTTTTTTTTTTTTTTAAGATTTTATTTATTTGAGGGACACCTGGGTGGCTCAGTGGGTTGAAGCCTCTGCCTTCGGCTCAGGTCATGATCCCGCGGTCCTGGGATCGAGCCCCGCATCGGGCTCCATGCTCGGTGGGGAGCCTGCTTCCCTTCCTCTCTCTGCATACTTGTGATCTCTGTCTGTCAAATAAATAAAAATCTTTTTAAAAATTAATTTAAAAAAAGATTTTATTTGAGAGAGAGCACGTGGATGAGTGAGAGGAGGGGCAGAGGGAGAGGGGGAACCTGACACCAGGACGACCTGACCCAAAGTCAGACGCCTAACTGAGTGAGCCACCCAGGTGCCCAACAGTACTCTGTTTCATGTGTACACTGTAGTGATGCAACATTTGTATACATTGCTAACTGATTACCACAATAGGTCTGGTTACCGTGTGTTAACCATGCAAAATTAATACAATATTATTAACTGTATTCCCCATGTTATACAACACATCACCATGGCATTTATTTTATTTTATTTTATTTTTTTAAGATTTTATTTATTTATTTGACAGACAGGGATCACAAGCAGGCAGAGAGGCAGGCAGACAGAGAGAGGGGGAAGCAGGCTCCCTGCTGAGCAGAGAGCCCGATGCAGGGCTCGATCCCAGGACCCTGGGATCATGACCTGAGCCGAAGGCAGAGGCTTTAACCCACTGAGCCACCCAGGCGCCCCATGGCATTTATTTTAAAACTGAAAGTTTGTATCTCTTGATTCCCTTCACCCATTTCACACTGCCCCCAACCCCTTCCCTTCTGACAACTACTACTCAGTATCTATGAGTCTAGGTTTTATTTTATTTTGTTGTTTAGATTCCACTTAAAGGTGAAATGTATGTATACACATACGTACATATATATTAATAACACACACATATATCCCACATCATCTTTATCCATTCTTCAGCAGACACTTAGGTTGTTTTCCTATCTTCACTATTGTAAATAATGCTTCACTGAAGAATGGTTGCACATATTTTTCTGAATTAGCATTTTCATTTTCTTTAGGTAGATACCTAGAATGAAATTGCTGAATTGTATGATAGTTCTATTTTTATTTTTTTGAGGACCCTTCATACTGTTTTCCATAGTGGTTGCACCCCCCCCCTTTTTTTTAAAGATTTTATTTTTCTGTCAGAGAGAGAGCACAAGCAGGGGGAGTCACAGGCAGAGGGAGAAGAAGCCTCCCCTCTGAGCAAGGAGCCCTATGCGGGACTCCATCCCAGGAGTCTGGGATCATGACCTAAGCCAAGATAAAATGCTTAACTGACTGAGCCACCCAGGTGCCTCTGTCTTTAGTTTTAGTTTTAGTTCTTTTTCATCATCAGTTTTTATTTATTGTTAAAGATTATTTGCCTTATAGAGATGAGTTAAGAAGATTCTCCTTTTTTTTAATTTTTTTAATTTTTTAAAAGATTTTATTTATTTGACAGATCAGAAGCAGGCTCCCCGCTGAGCAGAGAGCCTGATGCGAGGCTCAATCCCAGGACCCTGGGATCATGACCTGAGCCGAAGGCAGAGGCTTAACCCACTGAGCCACCCAGGCCCCCCTCCCTTTTTTGTTTTTTAAAGATTTTATTTATTTGAGAGAGACAGAGAGCACAAGCAGGGGGAAGGGGAGAGAGAGAAGCAGACTCCTTGCTGAGCAGGGAGCCCAATGTGGGGCTTGATCCCAGAACCCAGAGATCATGACCTGAACCAATGGCAGACGCTTAACTGATGAAGCCACCTGGGCACCCTAAGATTTTTCCTTTTCTTAACATTGAACAACTTACTTAAATTTTTGTTTTTGAAAAGAACAAGTTTATCAGTTCAAAGAAAAAATATGAATATCTAAAATCAACTCATCCACAGATTGTATAATCACATACGGATTGAGGTCCTAAACTGCACCCATAAGTTGTTTACAGAGACACATTTCAAGTAAAAGTTGTAGCATGGTATTAGTTGTGGGGAAGATGGAGGTGAGCAAAGATTAAATTCTTAGAGGAAAGAAAAAAAAGTTGGTAATGCCAGAGTGATTTTAAAACAAAAGCTAACACCAAAAAGTCTATGATTAAAATACAGCAAAATAAAATATAGAAAACAAAACTGAGAAATCCAAGGAAAAATTAGTAAATATAGAGTTGTTATGGAAGAATATGGAAAAGAGTTTTAATTTCCAAAAAGTATTTGTGACCAGTTCTATGGCAGATTATATGAAACAAGAAGGAGCTGGAAAACAGATAGGAAATGACCCAAGTCTATGGACAGAGTCGTGTTTTCTTTTCAAGTGGGAACCAATGAGGAGGAACTCATGCCTTCTCCCTTAAAAGGGGTCACTTGCTTATTTTATCAAATAGTGTTGATACAGTTGGAGGGGCACGTTAACCATAAGCCCCCCCTCACAACAGTCTTGCGCTCAGAAACAAATTTATGGCCATGTTTAACTACTGTGCTTCAGTAAAGTAAGAAATTTATAATGTTGAGTTTAAACCAATATTTTAACCTGTAAATTCTCTTTTGGTGGACTCATGCTCTATGATTTTAATTACCCAAAAAGAGTTTTAATTTCTAAAAATATTCATTATCATTATCGAATTAGGTTGTTTGAATGACATATCCCTCTGCCTGCTGAACTAAAAATCAGTGGTTTAGGCCCTCATGCAACAAACCAAAGATTTGAGTAGTGATTCTTTTATTTAAGGAAATATATTTCATTTCAAAGTATCAAGGGCACCTATGTGCAATATATTAACAGTAGTGTGGGAGAATTGAGGTTGAGTAAAAGTAAAGTGCCTTCTACAGCATTGTTCTGTGATGGAGTCAAATGCATCAGTAATTCTCAGAATAAGCAGACTGACAAATACCAGACAGAAGCACAAACTTGAGAAAAAAAACTTTCAATTTTACTGTTTTGTATTTCTAGCACTTGAGGAAACAAGCAGTGTTTTATTGCCTGTCAGTGTTATTGCACTGCTACTGCTTCAGTCAGTGGGTCCAGGTATTGATACTTATTAAAATGGAAAGCTCTTATAGAAAAGATTAAATAGAATACTGATCATAAAGAGAGTGGTAACATTCAAGATTAAAATGCATCACAATGGGGCCCCTGGGTGGCTCAGTTGGTTGAGCATCCAGCTCTTGGTTTCGGTTCGGGTCATGGGATTAAGCCCTGCACCAGGTTCCATGCTCACTGGGGAGTCTACTTCAAGATTCTCTTCCTCTGCCTCTCCCCCCACTCACTCACTCTAAAATACATAAATCCATCACAAAATTGAAGGCATAATTATTATTGCTTCTGCCTGGAATTCTGTTAAGTCAGACCTTGGGGTCAGCTTGGAAAGAACTGGGCACTGTGTGACAGCTATGAACCTTTTTTTTTTTTTTTTTTTTAAAGTAATCTCTACACCCAATGTGGGACTCAAACTCATGACCCTGAGATAGAGGGTCACATGCTCTGCTGAGGCAGCCAGATGCCCTTAGAACTCTTTTTTTGAAGAATACGTTACAGGTTTTATTGTAAGATTACCCAAATATTGGGATGCCTGGGTGGCTTCAGTTGGTAAGGCCGCTGCCTTCGGCTCAGGTCATGATCCCAGGGTCCTGGGACCAAGTCCCGCATCAGGCTCCTTGCTCAGTGGGGAGCCTGCTTCTCTCTCTGCCTCTACCTGCCACTTTCCTTGCTTGTGCTCTCTCTCTCTCTCTGACAAATAAATAAAACAAAGTCTTTGAAGAAAAAAAAGATTACCCAAATATTTTGGTTAAATGCTTTGAAGAAAGAAAAAAAAGAGCCACTCTGAAAAGCAGTATGGAGGTTCCTCTAAAAGCTAAAAATAGGGGTGCCTGGGTGGCTCAGTGGGTTAAGCCGCTGCCTTCGGCTTGGGTCATGATCTTGGGGTCCTGGGATCGAGTCCCGCATTGGGCTCTCTATTCAGCTGGGAGTCTGCTTCCCTCTCTCTCTGCCTGCCTCTCTGTCTACTGTGATCTCTCTGTCAAATAAATAAATAAAATTTTTTAAAAAAGTTAAAAATAGAATTACCATGTGATCCAGTAATTCCACTACTATTTACCTAAATATGAAAACACTAATTCGAAGACACATGTACTCCTTTGTTTATTGCAGTATTATTTATAATAGCCAACCTACGGAAGCAACCCAATTGTCCCTCAGTGGTAGGTAAGTGGATGATTATGTATATACAATGGAATATTAGTCGAGTAGCCATTTAAAAGAGAGTAAAATCTTGTCATTTGCAGCGACATAGATGGATCTAGAGGGTATTATGCTAAGTGAAATAAGAGAAGACTTGGGGCACCTGGGTGGCTCAGTGGGTTAAAGCCTCTGCCTTCAGCTCAGGTCATGATCTCAGGATCCTGGGATCGAACCCCGCATCGGGCTCTCTGCTCAGCGGGGAATCCTGCTTCCCTCTCTCTCTGCCTGCCTCTCTGCCTGCTTGTGATCTCTCTCTGTCAAATAAATAAAATATTTAAAAAAAAAGAGAAGACAAATTCTGTATGATTCAATTCATATGTGGAATTTAAGGTACAAAAGAAATGAACAAAGAAAAAAGACAAAAAAATAGACTCTTCCTTCTTACTCCCTCTCCACCCCAACCCTGCCTCTCTTAAATATAGAAAACAAATGTTATCAGAGGGGAGGTGGCTGGGGGGATGGATGAAATAGGTAAAGGGGCACTTATGATGAGTACCATGTAGAATTGTTGAAGCACGATCAGGTGTTGTACACCTGAAACTAACATAAACTATTCATTACTTATACTGGAATTAAAAAAAAAAAAAATTTTTTTTTTTTTCCAAAAAGGAAGGCCTAGGATGAGGCACAGAAACTACCTCTTTAAAAATTTTTTAAATATTTATTTATTTGAGAGATAGAGTGGGAGGAAAGGGGGAGAGAGAGAGACTCTCAAGTGGACTCCCCGCTGAGCGCACCAGTGGCTGCAGGGCTGTCTCACAACTCCGAGATCATGGCCTGAGCCAAAATGAAGAGTCAGATGCTTTACCAACTGAGCCACCCAGGTGCCCCGAAACTAGCATTTTTAACAAGAATGTGAGGTGATCCTGACGCAAGGGTCTGGAGACCACAGTTTGAGGGCACTTTAGTTAAGCGATGGGACTCATCCACTAGTGGCAGGCTGTCAATGCAGCATGTACCTAGATAGAGTGAGATGGAAGGGCAGCTTCCTGAGAAGAGGACATAAACCTAGTACTTTGGAAAAAGAAGGCCTAGGGATATTAGTCCTCTGGGTAAATGAATTATTCTCTCTATATCTAAGGGAATCTTACCTGGGCAGTGTACATAAAAACATTGCTGTGCTCTACTTTTTAAAGGTATTGTGAAGACAAAATGTAATTATGTATATGAAAAGAACTTTGAAGGGCAAGGTTTTTTGTTGTTGTTTTTTTTTTAATGTGTTACAGTAGGTTTCAAAACCATGTACTATCTTACCAGTACTATCTTAAAATGTGTTTTTTTTTCCTTATAGCTTTTGTGTTTAATGGTTAAAACCCACCTTAATACACAAAGAACCACCATTTTTCTTCAGAATAATTTGCTTATCATTTATATGAAGGTCAGTCCTGGCACTATATGAGCCTATATAAATTTGTTACTTAAAACAGGGGCACCTGGGTGGCTCAGTGGGTTAAAGCCTCTGCCTTCGGCTCAGGTCATGATCCCAGGTTCCTGGGATCAAGCCCCACATCGGGCTCTCTACTCAGCAGAGAGCCTGCTTCCCTTCCTCTCTCTCTGCCTGCCTCTCTGCCGGCTTGTGATCTCTGTCAAATAAATAAATAAAATCTTAAAAAAAAAACAGTTAAAAAAGAAGAAAGAGTCACTTCATTTTGCAGATAAGACAGAGTAGATGCAAGCAATGAAGGCGTCCTCTTGGGTCCATTTTTTGTTGGGGCTGAAGATGTAGTTGATGGTCATTTGAATGTTGCTGCTGAGTCAGGGGAATCTGATACAATAGGAAGTTGGGAGACAAATGATTACTCTCACCAAAATGCAGTTGCTGTTAAAAACTGGAAAAATGTTTTGTGTATGCGTGTATGGCATAAAACCATGTTCGGGGGCTTATGACAGTGGGCATCTACACGTTTATTGGGGCTGGGCTCTGTGTTAAGTTTGAGATTGAGTATGTGTTGCATTGTGCCAGCTAAATCCTTCCTAGCTTGTGGCTTTTTTTGTGGATAATATACATGCTGCCTTCACGTGTATGAAACAAGTATTTACCCAGAGTGCTAAACATTTAATACTTTACCGATTTTTATTCTTTCTGCCAAGATGTTCCTAAACTATTTTAAATGCCATCTTTCCCCTCCCCCTCCTTTTTTTTTTTTTTTTTTTAGCTCTGCTTATGATAATGTCAACAAAGTTCGAGTAGCTATCAAGAAAATCAGTCCTTTTGAGCACCAGACCTACTGCCAGAGAACCCTGAGGGAGATAAAAATCTTACTGCGCTTCAGACATGAGAACATCATTGGAATCAATGACATTATTCGAGCACCAACCATCGAGCAAATGAAAGATGTGTATCCTTTTCAGACAGCTGCCTCCACTGATTGGTCATCTTGTTGAGGAAATGTAACTTGAAATACCTGGATTTATCAGAGTAAAGGAAAAGTATATAAACCACATTAAAGGGAAAATTGTAATCTACTTGCTATTTATTAGACTTGTATAATTTTTTTCTTTGATTCATTTTTATGAGTCGTCAGTAACTGTTTTTAGTGTCTTTTAGAAATCCATCGCTTCTCGGCCTTTTGGCTAAGACCAAGTGTAGTGTCTTTTAGAAATCCATTATTTTTACTGTCCATTTACTGTCCATTCCAGTAAAGATTTTGGTTAAGTATAGTTATGGAAAATCTTAACACCATTTCCAGTCATGTTTTTTCCATTCTAGATATGGTTTGTTGTGGTAAAAAGAACAGGAATGAATAGTAGAGTAAGAAGGAGGGTGCGCTGGATATCACCTGGTCAAATCCAGACTGTCATGATCTTAGACAATGTCATTCACCTTTAGGTCTGTTTTCTCATCTTTATTAAGGTACTAGCCTAGCCTTCATGATCTTTAAAGTTGACTCAGCTCTGAAATTAGGTTATTAACTATCAGCAGCATTTAGAAATCTGGTCCAGAAAATGCTCCCTGGTTAAAGACTGCATTTGAAAGATAGAAGCATTAAGTATCTGAAGAGGGTCTGCCAGAGAAAAGTTACTATTCGGGCCAGCACAGCATTCCTACCAATTTTCCCAGTTTGCCTTTTGCCCAGCTAGGGACAGGCAGCTCACTGTCTCTAGGCAGCCCTTCCCATTTTTTTTTTTTTTTTAAGATTTTTTTTATTTATTTGTCAGAGACACAGCGAGAGAGGGAACACAGCAGAGGGAGTGGGAGAGGGAGAAGCAGGCCTCCCGTGGAGCAGGGAGAGTGATGCGAGGCTTGATCCCAGGACCCCCGGGATCATGACCTGAGCCGGAGGCAGACACTTAACGACTGAGCCACCCGGGCACCCCAACCCTTTACATTTTTAAACAGCTCTGTTATCAAGTTGTAGCATTATTTTAAGTGAAATGCCTCCTGCTATCACCTGTTGTCCTCCTTTACCTTTTACTAGGAAAATCAAGTCTTTCAATATGACAAGTTTTCAATCTGTTTCCTCTGAATCCCATACTGTGTCTCATCTAACACGAATCTGTAGGGGACATACAATAATATTTACACAGAAATGAATAAGAGATATGCAAAAACACTAATAATGAAATAATAATTGGGTGAAGTTAAAGCTAAAGAGTTCTAGAATTTAGGGACGCCTGGGTGGCTCAGTTGGTTGGTCGACTGCCTTCGGCTCAGGTCATAATCCCGGAGACCCGGGATCGAGTCCCGCATCAGGCTCCCAGCTCTACGGGAGTCTGCTTCTCCCTCTGACCTTCTCCTCGCTCATGCTCTCTCACTGCCTCTCTCTCAAATAAAGAAATAAAATCTTTAAAAAAAAAAAAAAAAGAGTTCTAGAATTTAATTTCTCTAAGAAAGAAATCAGCCACAGATAAAATTCTAGGTGGCTTAGATATGTGGGTAGGCAAGAAAGCAAGAGGAGTAAAGCCAGCATGAGCCCCTTAGCATGACTTCCCAATACTCTCATTTATTTAGGATCTTAACCTTAATTGAAGAGTCAAGCACATAGAAGGCTGAATTTAGTAGCGGTGTGTTCTAGGTCTGTGTTTCCAAAGGTTTTATGGTTGATTCTTCAGGAGAAGGAAGGGGGACAAGAAGGGAGGTAAAAGAACAGTGACATTACAAGTTGTTGCTGGGCCAAAGAGAAGAGGGGAGTGTATGATGCCTGCTGGCCACCCTTGGAGAGGGTTTGTTGACAATGGACTAGGATGAAAGATTATCCAGTATTTGCATAACAGCCTGTTTCATCTCAGTCTAGGCCTCTTATTGGTCATATCAGGCAGATATTAATGGCTATTTTTTTCCACAGGACTTAAGAAGGTTAACTATTTCAGATTCCTTCCATAGAGGTGAATCAGGTTTTCATCAGTTTCTCATTTTCCTTGCAGGCCTCATGATATAATAATGGATTGTTTGGGGAGAGGGTTCATTTTGATTTCAGTGTGCTTTGCTAAGTGTAACCAGATATTTGCTCTGTTACCTTAACCTGTCTAAACAGATATATAGTACAGGACCTCATGGAAACAGATCTCTACAAGCTCTTGAAGACGCAACACCTCAGCAACGACCATATCTGCTATTTTCTTTACCAGATCCTCAGAGGGTTAAAATATATCCATTCAGCTAATGTACTGCATCGTGACCTCAAACCTTCCAACCTGCTGCTCAACACCACCTGCGATCTCAAGGTCAGCCAGGTTGTTTACTCTTAGGGTGATACATGTTGGGGGAAAAAAAAAAAACCTCCTTCACTGGGACATATTTATATTGTTATCCATATTTAAAATCATACCAGAAATAAATGAAAACATTTTTATGCCGCCCCCCCCCCCCCCCCCCATGCAAGTAAAAAGCGCTAGTTCTCTTCTCCATCCAATTCTACCATCCAGAGGTAACCACTATAACATACTGGTATATTTTCTTCCAGAGTTCTTCTTGTTTTCTTACATATATGTGTACATTTATGCTTACATATATGAAAGCAGGATCATGTGCATTATGTATAAGTTAAAAAATCATTTCATTGGTAACCTTTTTCTTCAATAAATTTTATACAAAGAATACTCAGAAAACAACAAAAAACTTAGCTTTTATGATTTAGTAGTTAAGATGTTCCCAATAAATAGGAAAACCCTAGATCCTTAGAATCCTCAGAGTTCTCTTAAAAATGGGCAGCTTTTGGGACACCTGGGTGATCTCAGGGTCCTGGGATCAAGTCCCACATCAGGCTCCTTGCTCACTGGGGAGCCTGCTTCTCCCTCTGCCTGCTGCTCCCCCTGCTTGTGCTCTCTCTCTGACAAATAAATAAAATACTTTTTTTAAATGGGCAGCATTTGCAAACATATATTTCTGTTTTAACAGTAGCAGAGCTAAACAAGGAAGGAAATCTAAGGCTGTATTAGATATGAAAGGATATGGATTCAGTCTGATAAAAATGCATGTGAATCCAAGAAGACCTAGATAAATGGAAAGATATCCAGTGTCTAGATTGCAAGACTTAACACTGTGTAGGAGGCAGAGCTCCCCCAAATTGATCTACACAGTGTGATCCCTGACAAAGTTCTAGGTGGCTTTTTTGCAGATATGGACAGGCTGGTCCTGAAATGCATACAGAAATTCAAGAGACCCAAAATAGCCAAAATCATATGAAAGAACAAAATTGGAGGACTTATCAGACTTCTTGATTTCAAAACTTACAAAACTATAGTAATCAATTAATCACTTAATAAATAAACCTGTATATTATGATAACTGATTTTTGGTGAGAGTACCAAAGTCATTCTTTTCAACAAATGATTGAAGTGCTAGGACAACTGAATATATGCTCATACCATGCATAAAAATTAACACAAAACAGATCAAAGACCTAAATTTTTTTTTTAAGATTTTAATTTGAGGGGTGCCTGGGTGGTTCAGTCAGTTAAGTGTCTACCTTTGGCTTAGGTCATGACCCTGGGTCCTGGGATTGAGCCTGGCATCCTCAGGCCCCCTGCTCAGTGGGGAGCCGACTTCTCTCTCTCCATCTCTCTCTCCCTCTACCACTCCTCTTGCTTGTGCTGTCTTGTGCTCATGCTCTCTCTCTGTCAAATATATAAATAAAAGCATAAAAATTTTTTTTTAATTTGAGAGAGCGAGTATGCACTTGCATGTGCATGCACGAGCCAGGGGAGGGGTAGGGGGAAAGGAGAGATGAGTAGACTCTCTGCTGAGTGTGGAGCCAGTTGCCAGCCAATCCCAGGACCCTGAGCCAAACTGACTGAGCCACTCAGGTGCCCCTAAAGACCTAAATTTAGGAGCTAAACAGAAACAGGCTTGGAAAACATTGGAGTGAGTCTTTGCAATCTGGCATTAGGCAGTCCTATTATACATTACACCAAAAGCACAAGCAACAAAAGGGAAAAAAAGCTGGGAGTTGTTTTTTTGTTTTTTTGTTTTTTTAGATTTTATTTATTTGATAGATCACAGGTAGGCAGAGAGGCAGGCAGAGCGAGAGGGGGAAGCAGGGTCCCCACTGAGTAGAGAGCCTGATGCGGGGCTCGATCCCAGGACCCTGAGATCATGGCGAAGCCAATGGCAGAGGCTTAACCCACTGAGCCACCCAGGCACCCCAAAAATTGGATTTCATGTAGATGAGGAACCTGTGTTACAGAGTAAACCATCAAGTGAAAAGACAACCCACAAAATGAGAGATTTATAATTTATAAATCATGTATCTGATAAGAGACTTATATCTAGAATATATGAAAAACTCTTATAACTCAACAATAAAAAATAAATAGCCCAGTTTAATATTCGTCAAAGAATCTGAATGGACATTTTTCTAAAGAAGTAATGCAAATGGCCAGTAAGTACATGAAAAGATGCTTGTTATCATAAGTCATAGGGAAATGCAAGTCAAAACCACAATGAGATACCAGTTTATACATACTAGGTTGGCTGTAATCAGAAAGTCAGATGATAAGTGTTGGTAAGGATTTCACTCAATGAAAATATGTCCACACAAAAACTAGTGTACAAATAATCTAAAGTAGCATAATAGTCCAAAAGTGGAAACAGTTTGAATATCCATTTGATGGTGAATAATTAAAATGTGGTAGATCCATACAGTGGAATAAAAAGAAATAGAATACTGATAGATGCTATAATGTGGGTGAACCTTAGAAAATTATTATGTAAGTAAAGGAAGCCAGTCTTGTTTCTATTTACATGAAATGTCTAGAATAGATAAATCTGTAGCACAGGAAGTGGATAAAATAAAATAAAATCCTAGGCAGGTGGGATTGGGGAGGATTGGGGAGACTGCTAATGGATACAAGATTTCTTCCTGTGGTTACAAAAATATTCTAAAATTAGATGGTGGTAACAGTTGTGTGCCCTGTGAGTATAATACCAAAACCATTGAATTATATACCTTAAGTGGATGAATTATGTGGTATGCAAATTATATATATCTCAAAGCTATTTAAAAAGTGCATTTAGATGTATAACAATGATCATTTCTTGGACTTCAGTTTAACAAACATTCCTGTGAGAAGCCCTTAAGGAATACCTGGCAAGGGAGAGGGAGGAGTGTCTGTCTCTGCAATTTGAAAACTCATAGGTCACAAGTCTGATAAACAATGGATTATTGTAATAATATCTGCTGTAACTGAGGTACTGAAAAGAATAGTGTACAAATGCAAAAGAGAGAGTGGGTTAGTTCTGGCTGAGGCTTTGAGAGGCATCAGGAAGAGGGTGGTGTCCATGCTGGTCCTCTAGAGATAGGCAGGCTTTCAGTAAGGGAGTGGCTGTGTTGAGCAAAGAATATCATAGTAGGCAAAAGGAACAACAGAAAGGAAAGTAAGAAGTTAAGGGATTAGTGCATAAACACTGAGGCCTGCTTTGTGTGGCTGCAGCTTTGGATGAGAATTAGGAAGTCATTGATGCTGAGCTGGAGCTGTTGGTTGAAGGTAGATCTTGGAGAACCTTCTGGAACTATCTGAAAAAAAGGCAGTGGGTTCTGTTCCAGGTGGTCGATCAGCTTATTCACTATCATTGAGTGTTTTAAACAGGGTGACCAACATTCTGTGAGATGTAGTAGAGGGTAGCTTCCTACATTAGATATAGTTGGGTTGGACTCTGTCACCTCTTGGGATCTGACAGAGTTAGATTCTTGTCTTACATGGGGTGTAACCAGATCCTTTTCCATCGCTCTGCAGCTGAAAGCCAGGTGGGCACAAAAGGAATGAAGCTGCTCATAGGAATTAGCCACACTTCGTTGGCTCTTAGTGATTTTCTTGAAAAATTACAGTATTTTTGTCTCTTAGTTCTTCCTTTTTTTTTTCTATTTCTTACCACAGCTCTGTTAAGACAGATTGCTTCTGTTTGTTTTTGAAGAGACGTTCTCAGTCAGTATTTTCAGTATATAATATTTCTGGGAAAAGTTGACTCCTAACTTTTGTTTGAAAATGCTCATCCTTAAGAAGAAAACAAACAGGGGCACCTGGGTGGCTCAGTAGGTTAAAGCCTCTGCCTTCGGCTCAGGTCATGATCCTAGGGTCCTGGGATCGAGCCCCGCATCAGGCTCTCTGCTCAGCGGGGAGCCTGCTTCCTCCTCTCTCTCTGCCTGCCTCTCTGCCTACTTGTAATCTCTGCCTGTCAAATAAATAAATAAAATCTTCAAAAAAAAAAAAAAAAGTGCAGTCTGATAATCTTTGTAATTTTAAAAAAAAAGAAGAAAACAAACAGAACCAGACTACTTTTTCTCTGTTCACTGTTTGTGGGCTTGTCTTTACCTAGGGCCATTTTATTCATACTCACCAAAATTTATACCCACGTTGATAGATCTGTGTTGTTGGCCATCCGCACAATCCATGTATTATTTTCAAAACCCAGTATAACACAGAAATTCAGAAACACGATGGGATTATATAGATATTTACAAAGGTACAATTCACCCACATTTCGAAATGTACATATGGGGTGTGCTTAATTCACATGGGCATAAATATTCAGGAGGTATGGCGTGTCACCTCTCTTTGTCATGGTGAGCATGTTCCAAAGGTAGGTCAAGGTACGGTGACAGTTTAGGCGCGTATATAAGGGTTGAGAGCACCAGTGGGGAAAAGGATCTTGTTTGCTTGAGCTCTGAAATCCCTGTATATCAATCACATCCTCAGTACCCCGGGGTGACCATGATACCTGTAATACAGGTCCCTGTGCCTAGAAAGTTTGTAACCGGTGATCTTACCTCTTGTCATTTAGGGTTTTTTGAATTTTCAAGTAGACAGTCATGTCATTTTCTTCCTTTTTTCCATTAGCTTCTATTACTAAAGTATTTCTTACTCTTGAGCCCTCAGGATATCAGCTGTTATTAATGTCTTTAGACTGTTAACTTTTCAAGGTCAACAATAGTAAGATTTCTTTCTCACTTCCATAAACATGCTTTGCACTTGTTATCTGCAGCCCTGAGACAAATAGATGTTGACCTCTTAGAACCTTCTGGGAGCCTCTCTTATAGACTCCCATTTTATTTCTCAGGGCCACAGAAACACAAGGGTTATAGATCTATTTGGAGATTTTGCTGGCATATTTCTAGAGGAACTACCAGGGGAATTAGGTCTCTAGCAGTCTGTGTCCTTAATGTTTGCTAGACGTAGTCCACAGAAATCCCAGTTGGAGTCCCAGGTTGTTAGTATCATAGCCTTTTTAGTTCTGGTTATGCCTAGGAAGGAGGATTCTGGAAGACAGGAAATGAAACCCATCTTTGGGGTTTCCTTTGTTTAATGAAAATCTGAGTTTGCAGAGCCTATAAAGTAGCTAGGTAGAAGTGCTAGAGCTCATTTTGTGTTTCTTGTACCATATGCAATTTGTCCATACCTTCCTTTGTATGGAATTATGATGAATATATATCTTTTTATTTTGTAACCTTTGTAGTTTTTAGTCAGTATATATAAATTTGGCTAGCCTTCAGTGTTACAGTGGGGTTTTTTGGTCTGTTTTTAAAATCATATGAGCTTTTCATTGATGACTGTGAATAGAGTTGTGAACTCTTCTAGAGGTCTAAACCCCACATCTCCCTCTATTTTTTAAATGGTAACCAATAACTTTTGAGAACCTACTGGTTCTATGTCCTGTGCTAGGCTGGGGGGATATAAATAGTAAAACGAGGTCACCCTTATACCACCTTACTATTCTGAACATCGGTCACTAAAGGAAAGGGATGAAACATTTTTTCCTGTCTTTCCAGTATGGTTTGTGCATCAGGGTTGATGAAGAATTGGCTCTTTAAAAAGAATGCCAGCTAGTTAATGCAGAACAAATAGTAAACTAGAAAAATCATCATTTTGCAACTTCCAATGAAATAATTGGTTTGTACAGTATCACCCATGGATCCTCTGCTCACTTTGCTCAGACTCTCAGACCCTAGGTGGGCTGCTGCTGCCTCCCCGTATGAATTCCCTCTTCATCTCACACATAGACCATGCCCTGATCTGGAGCTCCCTCTTATTTCCGCTTGGGTTCCTCATACCCCTGTGGGCCACTGTGGTTCTCCCAACCCCACAGAGATCCTTATGTCACATGGCCAACCCCTTAAGGGCTTTTGGACAGGATTTCCTGCGGGGAGAGGATGAGGAAGAACAACTGCACATTTAGTTTTAATCTTAAGAGGATAGTTATATTGCAGCATTCAGCATGATAGGTTATGTTGTCCTTCCTAGTGAAGGAATACTAGGAATTCCAGCTTTTAATTTTTTCTTCTTCCTCAATATTGCCACTTTGAATGGTGTAATTTTACTAACATTGTTTAACATAAGATATTAACCCTGGTAACTTTGTACCTTGATTTTTATTTTTTAAAAGATTGTCAGTAATTCAGATATTGTGAAAAATGGTCACCACTAGAGTCTCTGCCTATTAATCCACTCCAGTTGTTGTGCTTCCTATAAACGTGAAGTAAGTCATTTATTGACCAAACATCAAGTGTCCACCATGTATGTGACATTTAGGAATAACAAGTCAGTCAAGTGTTGCCTTTTTCTAGGGACTTGATTCTCTTTTAGCTGGGGAGATGAGCATATGCACAGCTGTCATGGATTGTAGGATGTACTTTAATTTGTATCTAATAAATATTAGATACAAATCTAATATTTTATATTAGATAATATTAGAGGAGTTTGGAAAAGTGAGCAGTGAGTTCTTGGGTGGGGTGTTGGTGATTTCTGGGGAACTTCTCAGAAGGGGTAACGTTCAAGCTGGGTTTAGGGTAAAGGAATGACATGGATAGGGCATTCAGTGCACAGTCATTGCACAGTTAGGTCATTGCACAGTTAGGTCATAAACGCAGATGTAGTATGGAGTCAGTAGGAGCAGATGTGGGCAGAGAAGATGGTAGAAAGGAGATTAGGAAGATAGTTTGGTGGCAGCATGTGAATAGTCTTGAAGGTTACGCTTGAATAATTAGGGTTTCGGGGCACCTGGGTACCTCAGTCGGTTAAGCATGTGCCTCCAGCTCAGGTCATGATCTCAGGGTCCTGGGATCAAGCCCCTGCTCAGCGGGGAGCCTGCTTCTTCCTCTCCCTCTACCCCTCTCCTCCTCATGTGCTCTCTCTCTCAAATAAATAAAATCTTTTTTAAAAAAATTGCATTTTGTTCAGTAGGTGAAGGGGATTGGTTAAAGATTTTGAGCCAGAAAGGTGACTTATATTTTAGAAACAGCATTTAAACAGGATGAATTAGCTTGCAGGCAGGTAACCAAGCTAGTTTTCCTAATTCCAGACAAACTAAACTGAATCTCAGCTAAGGTTGATGGTTGAGATGTGGAAGCAGTCAATTCAAGAGCCATTTTAGGAGGCTTCAGGTCTAGTTGCCACCTCTGCCCCTCATACTTGCCCAGCGAGATTCTTTAGGGCATGCTCTGGCTTTCCCTGGGTCTTTCCATAGTTGGCATCTTTTCAGTGGTTCAGTATCACTTCAGTGGGGCCTCCTCAGAGAGTGCCTGTCCCACCACAAGTACTGTGTCCACTACTGCTGTATTAGCTGTTTCTTCCTCTATAACAAATCGCCTGAAAAGTAGTGGTCTGAAACAATAGTAATCATGTATTAGCTCATTGTTTCTGTGGATCAGGAATTAGTCAAAGGGCAGCAGTGACAGATAGTTTCTGCTCCCACATCTGGATATCAGCTAGAAGATGTGAAGTTAGGGACTGGAATCCTCTCATGTACCTGGCAATTGATACTGGCTGTCACCTGGAACAGCCACATACAGCCCAGGTGTCCTGGGTTTCCTCCTGAGGGTTCCAGGTACCCCAGTAGAGAGAGAGCCCTGTGGAAGTCATGTTGCATTTTATGATATAGCCTCCGAAGTCACATAGTATCACTTCTGCCATGTTCTCTTGGTTCAGGCTGTTAAAAAGGTTTGCCCAGATTCAAGAGGAGGGAAGATAGATCCTGCCCTCTTGATAAAAGTTAGAGGCCTTATAAGTAGAGTGTGGAGGATGGGGTTATAATGATGTGTCCCTTTTTAGAAAATATATCTGCCATGACTGTGTTTAAAGTTATTCCACTTGTCCCCTGTCTTTGTAGATTATTAGGAACACAGCTTCCATTTCTTTGTCCACAGTCCAGGAGGAACATGGAAACATCAGCTTCAGTACATGGCTTCCCTCATATGTGAATTTCTTATATTCTGGCTTTTTAAATCTATCTGGGACTTATTTTTTTAAATTCAGCTAGCCAATGAAGAGCCGTGTATCAAGTCTGGACCCATCCAGTCTCTGTCCTATCAGGCATGGGGGCAATGAAGGATCTGTGACCATGGTTTGGGGTTTGTGCTGGTTTTGCACTGCTGACAAGATGCAGTATTTCTTCTCTGTACAATTCAAGATGTGGCTTTAGGTGTCCATTTATACAACAGAGATCAGACTGAATGGTGAGCTTTGGTTGAATTCTAATCAGATGAAGTGTTAGCCCTAAAAAGAGAAACTGGGTCACAGATACATTGAAGAATTCAAGCCACAGAATTAAAAAGGATTGGTGGTAGGACAGTGTGGCAGGTGATGGCTCGGAATGGCTTAGAGGACTCACTTCCAGATGTAGGAAGAAATCATCAATTGTTGATTCTCCGAGTTGGAAATCATGCCAAAGAGGACCATGTTGCTAGTGAGCCTCCTGGGCATGACTATTAGGAAGCCTTCCTGCAGTTGGTGTCACTGGAATTGGTAGAAAAGGCTTGAAAGAAACAAATACGGTGCCAGGTACATTGAAAGCCTCAAGATCAGCCAGGCCAAAGTTAGTACTTACTGTGAGCCCACATAAAAGCTTATGGCCATACATCAACCAGGTTCTCTTACAGGCCCATAACTATTAGGAGTGTAATGGCATCGATTGGCAAGCCAGCTTTGAAAGATGAGGGTGGTGCTTATGGTGGATGTTAATGTAGACTGAAGTTAAGAGAGTACAGTGGCCAGAGTTAGTGTCAGAGCTATGGAGCAGGACCAGGATTTCCTCATCAGGCCGCTCAATACACATAGAAAATTGCCTCTGGTAGAGTAACTTGGCAAAGCAGATGTGACATTTGCTTCTTTTAAAGATGCAGTAGATTGATGGGAATTGTGCAGCCACAGATACATAACCCTTCCTGAACGGTGTAGTCGAAGTCTGCTGTAGGACCTGTGGGATCAGAGGCACTGTATGGCAATGCCGGGGTCCAAGGCTAGAGGAAGACATTTGTGAGGTGAATGGGAGCTTTCCAAAGTTGAGTTGAGACACCCAACTCTGAGATATTTAAGCAAAGATTGATATCCATTTAAGTCCTATGAATATCTCTTAAGCATGTCCTTTCCTCCTTGTCTCCATTTTTATGGCCTGAGCTCAGGCTCGTATTTCTTAACTGAATTAAAGTAGTAACGCTCCAAAACAGTCTGTTTTCCAGGCTGCCTTGCCTTATACTCTGGCCTGTATTTATTAACATGTCTCCCGCTTTCTCAGGTTAGTTCTCCAGATGCTGAGGAATTAAAACATCCTCCAGTTGTGTGAGTTGACATTTAGTTGACCCTTGAACAACACAGGAATATGGGACACCAACACCCTGCCACCCCCCCACACACACAATAAAAAATCTGCATTAAAAAATCTGCATATAAGTTTGACTTCCCCCAAGTTTAATAACCTTCTATTGACCAAGAGCTTTAACCAACAACATCAAATCAGTTAACAAATTTTGTATGTCATATGTATTATACACTGTATTCCTGCAATAATACCTAACTTAATATTTTTGGTATTTCTAGGCTACACAGTTCAACTACAAGTTTTTTTTCAGATTGTTGCAGATCTCCAAAAAGTTTTCCAATATATTTTACTGAAAAAAAAAATCCATGTGTGAGCAGACTTGCATAGCTTAAACCCATGTTCTTCAAGAGTCAACTGTATATTATAGTTAAATTTCATATGTTTTGGAGTCTGAAGTAGCACCAAAGTATTTGCGGCACCTGATTGGCTCAGTCGGTTGGGTGTCTGCCTTCAGCTCGGGTTATGATCCCCTGTTTCTGGGATTAAGCCCTGCATCGGGCTCCCTGCTCAGTGGAGAGCCTGCTTCTCCCTCTCCCTCTGCTGTTCCCCCCGGTTGTCTGCGCTCTCTTTCTCTCTCTCTCTGTCAAATAAAATCTTAAAAAAATTCGTCTTCAGCATATGAAACCTCTCGTAAGGCTTTGGGAGTGGATTTGACTACATGGAAGAGAAGGAAAGTGGGAAGAATCTTTGAAGGATGGGGCGCCTGGGTGGCTCAGTTGATTAAGCATCTGCCTTTGGCTCAGGTCATGATCCCAGGGTCCTGGGATCGAGCCCTGCATCCGGCTCCCTGCTTGGTGGGAGGAAACCTGCTTCTCCCTCTCCTGCTCCCCCTGCTTGTGTTCCCTCTCTCACTGTGTCTCTGTCAAATAAATAAAATCTTAAAAAAAAAAAAAAAAAAAAGAACCTTTGGAGATACCTACATTTATGGAACAGGTAGAAGAATGGCAGGAAGTAAAGTGTAGGTCAAGGAGCTGATCTAGCAGTGTTTTATACTCAGGGACCAGCAGGAGTAGGCCTGAGAAAGGACCCTAGGCAGTTTCTGGTGATTTTATTTTTACCCAGAACAGTTTTTGTCAAGTGACCTAAGCAGGATTTCTGTGGGATAAGCAGATAATGAAAGATGAGAATACCTCTTAACAGAGTCCTCCAGCCTGTTCTTCATCTGCAACATGTTGAATGGTCATCACTGCCTTCCAGGTTGTTGTGAGGATTGTATAAGAATGAGTATATAGGGGCGCCTGGGTGGCTTAGCCGTTCAATGTCTGCCTTCGGCTCGGGTCATGATCCCAGGGTCCTGGGATCGAGCCCCGGATCGGGCTCCCAGGCTCAGTGAAGCCTGCTTCTCCCTTTCCCACTCCCCTACTTGTGTTCCCTCTCTTGCTGTGTCTCTCTCTGTCAAATGAATAAATAAGATCTTAAAAAAAAAAAGGGAGTGCCTAGGTGGCTCAGTGGGTTAAGCCTCTGCCTTCGGCTCAGGTCATGATCTCAGGGTCCTGGAATCGAGCCCCGCGTTGGGCTCTCTGATCAGCAGGGAGCCTGCTTCCCCTCTCTCCCTGCCTCTCTGCCTATTTGTGATCTCTGTCTGTCAAATAAATAAATAAAATCTTTAAAAAAATAAAAGAATGAATATATGGAATTAACAGGGAAGCTTCTGCCACATAGTAATGGTAGCATCTGCTTATCATCATCATTATTGCTATTAACTTTTTATTGTTAAAATGTTTTGATACTAATTTCATTAGAGTCTCTAAGGTGTCCCATTTTTTTTCTCTCTTAGATCTGTGATTTTGGCTTGGCCCGTGTTGCAGATCCAGACCATGATCACACAGGGTTCCTGACGGAGTATGTAGCCACACGTTGGTACAGGGCTCCGGAAATCATGTTGAATTCCAAGGTAAGTATCAGAGGTTTTCGTAAAAAGGAAACCAAGAAGCAAAAGAACTTTGGATATGTGTTGCAGTAAGCCTCCCTCTCAGTAAGCCTCTGTCTACCTAGCTTGAGGCTTGACCTGTCTGGCCAGAATCAAGCTGCTGCCTTAATCTTCTAGTTCAGCATTAACCTTCTGGGCCATGGGTTTTGGCCTCTCTCTCTCTGCTGGAGTAGTGCTGATGATGATGGGGGGGGGGGGGCATGCCCATCTTGTCACTGTTAACAGTAAATGGTCTGTGTTCTTGCCCTTGGTCAACTTTTCTAAAGTCCTACCTATGGCAGCTCTTAATACCTGCTGCTGCCACAGATGAGTGCAGGTTGGGTCTGTTATAGGTTATATGATAGTGCGTGTTTTTTTGAAGGTGGACCAGGGCTGTTCTACAAAAGTCAGATTTATCTGGTAATGAAGAAGGTCTCTTCAGCAAAATTACAACCATAGTTGGAAGAAAATGTAGGTATGGAAAGAATAGGAACCACCATGGATTCTTTCAAAATTGTATGGTAGTCCTACTTCCAGAAAGATGCACCTCTGCATCTCAGAGTGGCTGTGTAGAGTGCATACAGGTGGAAGGCAAACATTTCTAACAATATCTGTGTCTTGTTTGTAAGAAATGATTGAATAAATTTATAAAAGCAAGAAAAAGTGAAGTATGACATCTTTTTTAGGTTTAGGAGCCAGGTGGCAATCATTGAGGGCTGCTGTGGAGATTGAGATTCAGTATTTTTAATACATCATTTGCAAATAGTGTATGAATGAGTGTCAGATTTAAGAAAGTAAGTGAACCCAACATACTTCTATATCTAATATCTCAAAATTAGGAGATTTTGAACTTAATTCCATCTCTTGGTTTGCACACTACCCCCAGTACTAGGTGGGCAAAGAGAAACTGAAGAGGCATACCACTCCAGGTCGGTAGTGGCAGTCTTAAAACGTAAGGGAACTTATTACAAGGCTTGTCTTGGGCAGCCACAAGATGAGTAAATCTTGGCACTCATCTGGCAAACCTTAAAAGTTTATATAGAGCCCTTAACTGGGCTCAGTCACGTATACAGCCCAGACGGTCTCAAAAACACGTATTCTTTCAAGGCTACATCCTTGAAAATGGCCTGCTCTGGGAATGGTGGGCAGAGCACATTTTCCAAGGCTAGAGGAAGGGGTGAGGAACTTATTACCAGGGTCCAGCCCAAGGATTAGCTGGGAGTCATGTTATCATGATGCTCTTCAACACCATCTACTGTTAATGTAATGTTAAGATTCCTGAAGAAAAGCAATGAGAGTAGACATGGGGCCTTGTGTCTCAGATCTAGGAACCAGAAGTTGACCCAGGAAGCTTTAAGAGAATTAGTGAGCCCATGGGCTTCACTCTCTTCCTCCATCCTTCATATAGTAGAAGGGCTTGAGATGAACAGTAAGTTGTTTTGTGAGCAAATGAAATTTGTTTAAGGCAGTTAGTTATTCTTGATATACATTTGTTCAGTTTGGTTATAAAAGTAAAATTCCATTAAAAGAAATTCCATTATAAAGAAAGCTGTAGTGTAACAGATGTTTCGAAGAAGAAAATGCCATGTTGATTCTCATAATTCTGTATTACACATAATCCCAAATAGCAGGTTCTTTCTTTGGACTGGCCATGTGACAGCCATTCCAAACCAGAAGCATTTGCACGCGCGCGCGTGTGTGTGTCTGCGTCCACGGTGCCTGCTGGTTGTAAAACAGAGCTGATGGTGTGATTTTTATCCTGGTGCCTTCGTGGCCCTATAGCCTCCATCCCAAATTGAGATGACTCCACTGTCTTTACCCTGTGCGGGGGGAATAACCAAAAAAGGATGGCCTCTGTTCTACAAGGTGCCCAGCACTTCTTGGTTGTAGAGTTAACTAAAATAAAACTGAGTGTGAATTCTTTTTATTTACAGTACCTCTAGCCTGAGAATGTTCTCTATTCATTTTTTTCTTTGTATTAATTTAGAACATTTTCAAACCCTTAGAAGAATTGAGAGCAGTGAACACCCATACACCCCTACCCTTGGCTTACCAACTTTTAATATCTTATTACTCCTTCCCTGGCTGTCTCTGCCTGCCTCTCTGCCACCTTCTCTCTTCCTTCTGATCAAACCTGATACTTCACCAATATAAGCTAAGACTTTACTCCTAGACCCTTTGGCCATACTAATACTCACTAAAGGCAGAGCGCTGTTCTTTTCCCACAGCCATAGTACCCTTAGCACACTGAGACAATAGCATTAATTTAGTGACATCCCAGTTATCCTGCCCAAAAGTTCTTTACAGCTGTTTCTGTTTTATTTTCAGTCTATGATCTCACTCTAGAACAGTCCTCCCGCCCTTCCTGTCTTCTTCATGACATTGAATACTTTGCAGAGTACAGATTGGTTCCTTATGATTAGGTTTAGGTCACACTTTTCTGGCAGGAACCCCGTGGATTCTTGGAACTCACGTATATGGAGCTCCTGTTTCCCAGCAGTCTTACCCTGGTGATTTACCCCATGATGACCCCTTGCCTCTGTCATTATATTGGGGGTTGCAAAATGGTGATTTTCCAAATGTGTTATTCCTTCTACATTAATTCACTGCCATTCTTCTATGAAGAGCTTTCCGTTTTTTCTTTCTCTTCGTATCTCCCACCTTTTTTTTCTTCTTTTAAAGATTTAGTCATTTTAGAGAGTGTGCACAAACAGGGGGACAGGCAGAGGGAGAGGGGGACGAAGGAAGCCAATTCCCTTCCAAGTGGGGAGCCCAATGCAGGGCTTGATCTCAAGACTCAGATCACAACCTGAGCCAAAACCAAGAATCGGAGGCTTAACTGACTGCGCCACCCAGGCATCCCTCCTACCTTTGTTTTTAAAACATTATTGTGGACTCATGAAATACATCCTGTCCATTATCATCTTTTTATTTCTATACTCATATTGTCCCATTTTGGTTCGAGTGCTGTGTATTTGTAACATTTTATTTTCATAGAATTTTCAGCTTGAAAGAAAAGTATAAGACAGTGGTTTTCAAACATTTGAACCCCAAGATTCCTTCATTCTCAAAAAGTGTCAGACTAGGGGTTCCTGAGTGGCTCAGTTGATTAAGCGTCTGACTCTTGGTTTTGGCTCAGGTTAGGATCCTGAGGGTTGTAGAATCGAGCACTGTGTTGGACTCCACACTCAGTGTGGCATCTGCTTGGGACTCTCTTCCTCTCCTTTTGCCCCTCCTCCCGGCTCGCTCATATGCTCTCTCTCTAAGATAAATCTTTGGGGTGCCAGGTGGCTCAGTCGATAAGTGTCTGCCTTTGGCTCAGGTCATGATCCCAGGGCCCTGGGATTCAGCCTGGCATCGGGTTCCCTGCTCAGTGGGAAGCCTCCTTCTCCCTCTCCCACTCCCCCTGCTTGTGTTCCCTCTCTCAGTGTCATTCTCTGTCAAATAAATAAATAAAAATTTAAAAAAAATAGATAAATCTTTTAAAAAGATAAAAGAAAGTATCAAAGACCCTAAGCAAGATTTATTTATGTGCATTATATCCATCAGTATTTACTATATGGAAATTAATACTGAAAAATTTTTTTTAAAGATTTTATTTATTTATTTGAAAGACAGAGATCACAAGTAGGCAGAGAGGCAGGCAGAGAAAGAGGAAGGGAAGCAGGCTCCCTGCCGAGCAGAGAGCCCGATGTGGGGCTCAATCCCCGGACCCCGGGATCAAGACCCGAGCTGAAGGCAGAGGCCCAACCCACTGAGCCACCCAGGCACCCCAACACTGAAATTTTTAAGAAGTATTAATATCTAAATAACAATAATAAAGCTACTTCTTGTTAACATAAGTATTGTTCATTTAAAAGTATGTTTATTTTCCACCACAGAAACATTTTAGTTAGAAAAGTGACATTGTTTTCATTTTTCACATTTCATGTTGCCTAATAGACTGTTGCTGGACTCTTGCCTAGTTCTGTATTCAGTCTGTCCAGTAGGTTGTTTGGGTTTAAGTCCGTGAAGAAAAGTCTTCACATAGACATATAATTGGGAAGGGAGTATGTTAGTAGTCTTTTCAGCTACTTGTGACTATTTCTTGTTGATATTATAGTGAAACTCAACAAAATGAAAAGTTAGTTGTGGAATCTGAAACCAGGCCACTGAACTTTTTGTATAATCTTATTAAAACCTATTGGTCTAGGGGCACCTGGGTGGCTCCGTGGGTTGAGCCTCTGCCTTCGGCTTGGGTCGTGATCTCGGGGTCCTGGGATCGGGCCCTGTGTCAGGGTCTCTGCTCAGCGGGGGGCCTGCTTCCCCCCCCCCCCCCCCCGCCTGCCTCTCTGCCTACTTGTGATCTCTCTCTCTCTCTCTCTCTCTGTGTCAAATAAATAAAATCTTAAAAAAAAAAAAAAAAAAGACCTATTGGTCTACCTTACATTCACTGATGCATGGTTTTGTAATATTTAGTATTTGGAAAATACTGGCTCACTGATTTAAGGAGATGTTCCAGATATTGTCATATTTCGTGTACAGTGTCGTCACATGCTGTGTAGCCTCTGGAAAAATCTCTTGTGCACTTGTGAGAGAATGAATGGAAAGGAAAACACCTTAGTAGTACAAAAGTAGTATCACCTCTCAGATCCTTTGAGGGAAGCCACCGGGGCTCTGGACCACCTGGGAGAACTGCTGGATAGAACTTCTGTATACCCTTCACCTCAGATTCAGACTCACCAGTTCTTTATCCTTTGTCCTGTTTGTTGTATCATTCTCTCTGTATACATGTGTAGATTTTTTTTTCCCTCTGAATCTTCTGAGAGTGAATTATAGATGGGCCCCTTTATCCCTAAGCATTTCAGTGTGTATTTCCTTAGAATAGTGTTTTGTAAAATGTAACTCAGGTTTTTTGGTTGGTTTTTTTTTTTTTTGAAGATTTTATTTATTCATTTGACAGAGAGAGGTCATAAGTAGGCAAAGAGGCAGGCAGAGAGAGAGGGGGAAGCAGGCTCCCTGCTGAGCAGAGAGCCCAATGTGGGGCTCCATCCTAGGACCCTGAGATTATGACCTGAGCCGAAGGCAGAGGCTTTGACCACTGAGCCACCCAGGCGCCCATGCAACTCAGTTTTATGTCATGTATTCTGGGCATGAGTACCATTGAAACCTATATTTTGTTCTCAGCCCGTTGTATCAGGAAGCATGGTTTATGTCCATATTGGTGAAGTTCATGTTGATATTTTGGTTCAATGGTGTCCTCTGGTTCTCTACCATATAGTGGTGATAATTATAGTTAATTATGGTAATTATTATTAGATTAATAGATTATTAAATTAGAAATTAGATTATTGTTAAATTAGAAATTTGTGGGGAAATACTTCAAGATTATACAAGTTATCTTCTTCATCATACTTTGGACCACTAACTACTTTTACCATCCGTTGATGATTTTGTAGCTCTGTCATTCCCTCTTTGTTTCAGTTCTCTCCACTTATTAATTCATGGTTATCTAATTCTTTGGCTTCAGTTCCATAGCTACTGTTCTGTATTTGATGTTCAAGTTGTCCCGGGTTTTCTAATGGGAGCCTCTGTGACATGTCCCCATTAATTTTGAGCACTTCCTTACTTTGTGGCACTGGACGCTCCAGGCTTATAGTATGTTCCTTGTCCCAGACTTAGAGCAGCCATTTCTCCAGGGAGCCCTGGTTCCTTTTAGTTATTTTGTGTGTGTGTTTTATTTTTTTTTTTTTTAATTAATTTGTTTGTCAGAGAGGGAGAGAGAGCAAGCGAGCACAGGCAGACAGAGTGGCAGGCAGAGGGAGAAGAAGCAAGGCTCCCTGGCGAGCAAGGAGCCCTATGTGGGACTTGATCCCAGGACGCTGGGATCATGACCTGAGCCGAAGGCAGCTGCCTAACCAACTGAGCCACCCAGGCGTCCCTGTGTGTGTGTTTTAAATGTTCCTCTTTGTTTGGTTTTGGCACAAAGCAAAAGCTATTTTGGATTACAAGAATTTGGGGAATAATGATCTTGAAATTCAACCCAAGTTTATCATAGTTGCAGATCTGATCATTCTGTGTTTGATTTTCAAAAAAAAAAATTTCCCACTGTGTTTCTCTAAACTTTAATATTTGGCTGAATTTTTTTTCTCTGTTCATTTATCATTATACCTTGCATCCATAAAATTCAACTTACACTCCTTGGAGAGCTATGTTTTTTTACACTGTTGTATGATTTAGACAGATAATTATTACAAGTCTTTTCACAGAATTCCTTTAAAAGAAAAATTACACCTAAAGATTGAATAGAAAAAGAAGACAAATACAAATTAGTAAAATATGTTGGAGCCAGCACATACCACACACCCCATGCCCCCGCTAGAGATCAAGGATTTCCAGCCTAACTTTTTTTAAAATGATTTGCAAAACGGACAAAGATACTCTGGAAGTAAAGCAGTGCCTCTACTTTTGAGTTGGTCTCCAGGTTTTTCAAAATGAATAAATTGACCACAGATGTCCTGAAGCAAGGGATATTAATGTTTTTTCCTTTTGCCAGCTTTAGCTTATAAGGTTGCTTTCTTTCAATTCATTTGAGAAAAGGAATGAAGTATACTAAAAATTCTCATTTATTAGTAAGTTAACACCAAAGAGAGAAATAAAATCAAGTAATCTTGGTTGTCCAACAGCTTATAAGAAAGCCAAATTATTTGTATCTGATCACTCTCTTATTTCTGAATTATAGAGCCAAAGGAGAAGGTAAAATTCCTATCAGCCATTTATCTGTTCTGTAGGAGGATCTCACTGTGTCCTGTAACGTTACATATCATTCTCAGTCTTTTCTCCCTTCCCACTACAGGGCTATACCAAGTCCATTGATATTTGGTCTGTAGGCTGCATTCTGGCAGAGATGCTGTCCAACAGGCCCATCTTCCCGGGGAAGCATTATCTCGACCAGCTGAACCACATTCTGGGTAAGGTTACCAAACATTTTAGGAGCTAGATTTACTCAGTTCACCTGCCACAGTTTACGTAAGAGTCACTTCATGAAACTAGAATAGTTCTGACAACTCTTTAACCTATGAGTTTGTAATCTTGCTTGATTCCAAATATTAAGGGTCCTTGTGAAAACTTTTAAGAAAGGTAAGCATGGGGAGATGGTAAGAAAACAGTTATCAGGGTCCATTGTGTCCACATCCAGGAGGTCAGTCGGCCTGAGTCTGGGTAATTAACAGCTCATTATTTTATCTGATAGGTATTCTTGGATCCCCATCACAGGAAGACCTGAACTGTATAATAAATTTAAAAGCTAGAAACTACTTGCTTTCTCTTCCACACAAAAATAAGGTGCCATGGAACAGGCTGTTCCCAAATGCTGATTCCAAAGGTAAATATTATTTTACTATTTTTCTTTAGACTTAATTTTTTGCTTGTTTGTTTTATTAGTTAAATCATTAGGTCACTGGCCTGAAAAGTCTGTGGCAATTGGGTAATACCTTATTTAGTACTTACTCTGTTGCTTTTTTACCTTTTATTTGCGAGTAGGGTACAGGAATTTGTGAATGATTGTATAGTTTTCCACCTTTGCTTTTATTTTTAATTTATTTTTATTTTATTCTTTTTTTTTAAGACTTTTATTGAGCGAGAGAAAGAGAGAGAGAGCGCAGGAGTTGGGGGAAGAGCAGAAGGAGAGGGGCAAGCAGACTCCACACTGAGCATGGAGCCTGATGCAGGGCTTGATCTCACAACTCTTGAGATCATGACCTGAGCCAAAATCAAGAGTCATACATTTAATCAACTGAGCCACCCTGGCATCCCTTACTTTATTCTTTTTTATAGTATGCTCTACACCCAACATGGGGCGCAAACTTAAAATCTTGAGGTCAGGGGTCACATGCTCTACCCATTGAGCCAGGCAGGTGTTCCTCTTTGCTCCTTTCCAAAAAAGTTTTTTGTTTTTTTTTTTAATTGTAGGTGACATACAATAAAAAATTCGTTTCAGGTACACAGCATAGTGATTCCGTAATTATATACATTATGAAATGCTCACCATGATAAGCGCATTACAATATTATTGACACTATTCCCTATGCTCTATTTTTTGTCCCTGTGACTTATTTATTTTTAGGATTGGAAGTTTGTACCCTTTAATCCTCTTCACCCATTTTTGCCACTCTTCAACCCCCATCCTCTTTGCTACTTTTTTCTTAAAGAGTTACCAGTATTCATTCATTCATTCTTTCTTTCCTTCCTTCCTTCCCTCCCCCCCTCTCTTTCTCCTTCCTTCTTTCCTTTCTTGAGAGAGCACACTATGTGTGCAAGCATGTAGGGCAGGGAGGGGCAGAGGGAGAGAGAGACTTTTAAGCATGTTATGGGGTTCAGTCTCATGACCCTGAGATCATCACCTGAGCAGAAATCAAGAGTCGGAAGCTTAACCAGTTGAGCCACCCAGGCACCCCAAAAGTTATCAGTATTATTGCTTACATCAGTTTCTTCAACAAATGATGCTGGAACAATTAAACATCTATACCCCCCCCCCATATAAAAACCTAAAAATGGAACGTAGGCCTAAATATAAGGCCCAAAACTATTAAGCTTTGAGAAGAAAACAGAACAAAATCTTCATGACCCTAAGTTAGACCAAGATTTCTTAGATAAAATACCAAAAGCCCTCATCCATAAAAGAAAGAGGTAATGGATTTCATTTTACCCTTTTACATTTTAAGTTACCTTTGTTTAATAATTATGTTATCCTTTATGCCCATTTAGCATGTGTCTGCTAAATATATTAGGTGGTTGGGTTTTTTGTTTGTTTTTTAATAGGTGGCTGTTTTTAAAAACTTTATACTATTATAAAATTGTGGTAGGCAAAGTAATGACCCCCTCCTCAAAGATGTCCACATTCTAATCCCAAGGATCTGTGAATATGTTAGATGACATGGCAAAGAGGAATTAAGGTTAGAGACAGAATTAAGGTTGCTTATCACCTGATTTTAAGAAGGAGATTGTGGATTATCTCACTGGGACCACTGTAATCACAAGGGTCCTTCAAATTGGAAAAAGAAATCAGAATTGGAAACCAGAGAGAGAGAGCAGCTTGCCAGCACCTTGGTGCTTGTTCTTCCACAGCTTTATTTTCATACATATCCATATTTTTACCTAAAATTTCCTTTCTATAAATAATGGTTTTATAAGCTAACATTTTTGGTAAAAATTCAGAAGTTTTAGGAATATTCAACTAAAAAGGTAAAAATCTTTTATAATTCCCTAAGGGTCACTATTAATAGAATTGTGTTTGAGCGTCCTTCCATGTTAGTACATAGATCTGACTTTTCTTTAATGATTTTAAAACATTCATCCAGGGGCACCTGGATGGCTCAGTCTGTAAATCGTGCAACTCTTAACCTCAGGGCCGTGAGTTCAAGCCCCATGTTAGGTGTGGAGCCTACTTAAAAACAGTAACATCTTGGAAAAAACATCATCCATCTTGGAAATACAGCCTTTTCTAACTTTTGCTGCTGTGTGTGTTTCTGTATGTGTTTACTTTATTTTTTTTTTAAGATTTTATTTATTTATTGGACAGAGAGAGAGATCACAAGTAGGCAGAGAGGCAGGCAGAGAGAGAGGGAGAAGCAGGCTCCCTGCTGAGCAGAGAGCCCCATGCGGGGCTCGATCCCAGGACCTTGAGATCACGACCCGAGCCAAAGGCAGAGGCTTAACCCACTGAGCCACTCAGGCGCCCCTGTACGTGTTTAAGGCTCAGAAACACTCTGTTGTCTAAAATAGAATTTGTTTTGGGGTGGCTCAGTCGTTAAGCATCTGCCTTTGGCTCAAGTCATGTTCCCAGGGTCCTGGGATTGAGCCCCGCGTTGGGCTCCCTGTTCAGCCGGAAGCCTGCTTCTCCCTCTCCCACTTCCCCTGCTTGTGTTCCCTCTCTCGCTGTCTCTCTCTCTCTCTCTCTGTGTCAAATAAATAAAATCTTAAATAAAATAAAATAAAATTGAATTTATTTTGGATATTAGAGGAACTGTCTTTTAAAATCTTTGATATAAAGGTAGTATGTTATCATGGGCGACAATTTGAAAGTATAGAAAGAATAGGTAAAAGAAACACCCTTAATTACCAGAATCCCAAAGTAACCTTTAACATTTGCTATTCCAGGGTGCATGCAGCTTTTACCTATTTAGTTATACTTTTGTAATTACATAATGCATTACAGTTATAAGATTTTTAAAAATTATACCTTCATGTGCATTGCATGTGTTACTAATTAGATTGGTTTGTATTCTGTATTGTCCCAAGCATGTTACCTAAATCTTATTTCCTAAGTTGCCTTTTTAAGAGGTGGATACATAAGAAAACTGCATAATTAAGACTTTGTAATAGGGACGCCTGGGTGGCTCAGTGGGTTGGGTCTCTGCCTTTGGCTTGGGTCATGGTCCCGGGGTCCTGGGATGGAGCCCCGCGTCGGGCTCTCAGCTTAGCAGGGAGCCTGCTTCCTTCCCCTTCTCTCTCTGCCTGCCTACTTGTGATCTCTGTCAAATAAATAAATAAAATCTTAAAAAAAAAAAAAAAAAGACTTTGTAATAAATGGATCTCCAGGCTTCCCTCCTGTTTGTTTACTCACTTTTTTATTGTTAGTTGTGATTTGTATCAAATTATTTGAGATTTTTATTTAGCTTACTGTCCTTAGGTTAAAGCTATGAACTTTGAGATTCGTTCATTTAGATAACAATAAATGTTACTAAAATCCAGAAAGTTAATTTTGAAATATAGTCCTTGGGTGAAAATAGTGAAGCAGGGAGGGACTATAACTAGAATAAAGAAAGGGGGAAAATGGGAGTTGGTAGTGCCAGAGTGAGCTGTATAGCATCATGTGTTAGAAATCGAAGCTTTCCAGCCAGAGCTCCTAGTTTCCGTTCATAGCCTAGCTACTTCCTAACTGTGTGAACTTTAAACAAACTACTTAACCTCTCTGGGCCTCAGTTTTCCCATTTACTTATTTATTTATTAAAAAAAATTTTTTTTTTAAGATTTATTTCTTTATTTGAGAGAGAACGCGCCTGTGTGCCGGGAGAAGGGTAGAGGGAGAGACTCTCAAGCTGAGAATCTTTCCCCTGAGCTCAGAGTCTGATACAGGGTTCAATCCCAAGACCCCAAGGTCCATGACCTGAGGGGCACCTGGGTGGCTCAGTGGGTTAAAGCCTCTGCCTTCAGCTCAGGTCATGATCCCAGGGTCCTGGGATCGAGCTCTGCATCGGGCTCTCTGCTTAGCAGGGAACCTGCTTCCTCCTCCCTCTTTCTCTCTCTGCCTGACTCTCTGCCTACTTGTGATCTCTGTCAAATAAATAAATAAAATCTTTAAAACAAAAAAAAAAGATCCATGACCTGAGCTGAAATCAAGAGTCAGAGGCTTAACCAACTGAGCCACCCAGGTGCCACTCCTGTTTATAAAATAGTTAGTAGTAGTACCTGCATCATAGGGTTATATAAAAGTCCAGACCACTGGAATTTGTAGGTCTGGATTCTGAGATCTCAAGACTGAATTTTTTTCGTTAATATATCTTGGAGATGTTTTGGTATCCCTAGTTATAAAGAGTGCTACATAGTATTCCCTTTTAGGGATGACTCATAGTGTCTTTAACCAGTCTCATATTGGACATTGAAGTTCACTTCAGTTATCTGTTGCCGTGTAACAAACTACTCCACAGTCTGGCACCTTATAATAAGACTACCATGTATTTGTTCCTAAGTCCTTTGGCCTGGGCACAGCTAAATAGGTCTGCTCAGCTTGCCTCAAGTTGCATGGTCTGAGGTGGCCTCACCATATCTTACAGTTGCTTCTCCTTTATGCCATTGCCTGTCATCTTACAGTAGACCCAACTGGGCTGCTTCTGATGGCAGAAATATTCCAAAAGAGAAAGAACAGAAACTGCAAAGTCTTAAAATAGCAGACACTTCTGCCACAATCTCTTGGTCAAACCAAATTACAAGATCAGTCCAAATTCAGGTGGTGGAGAAATAAATCCTCCCATTGATGGGAGGAGCTGCAGAGAATTTTTGGCCATATTTAATCTGCCACCAGGTTGTTTCTAATTTTTTACTATAACATACATAAATTCATTTATTTAATAAATAGATCTGAGTGTTCTGTGCCATTGGGGTTCCAAGGCCCTGGACTTAGAACATCAATAAAACTGCCCTCCCCTGCAGGGAGCTAATAGTCTGGCTCTGTATAAAAATGACATAAATAGATGAATGCAAGACTTCAGGGACTCACAACACTAAAACTCTGAAGCAGAAACACTGGCACTTTTAAGTCCGGTTAATGATAGTTTTTAAAAAAGGAAATGTAAATATCTCAAATATGAGGGAAAAGGTACTCATTTTTATTATATGAGGTGTGAACATTGAAAGATCAGTAATTCTCTCTTTTTTTTTTTAACCACTCCTAACAGTAGAAGAAAGCATTAAAAGTTTGATGACCCACCATGTGGTCAAGGCTGTGGGAAAAACGGATGTTTTATGTTTTCAGAGACAGCTGATAGCATGTGAATTGGTTGAGTATCTCTGGAGGGCAGTTTGGGAGTTCTGTCACATCTTTTGTTCCAGCAGTCTTGGGATCAACCAAATGGAGAAGTGGCATTTTAATTTGTTTTTCTTTAATTAGACTGAGATGGGACACCTGGCTGCCTCAGACAGTAGAGCATGCAACTCTTGATCTTAGGGTTGTGAGTTCAAGCCCCATGTTTGTGGAGAGCTTAGTTTAAAAAAAAAGCCTGAGATTGAATATTTTTCACATATTTATTAGAAATTTCTGATTGCTGAATCCTTTGAACAGTAGTATTGTAGATTTTTCTTCAAAGGAGTGTACCTTAGGATTCTCTCCAAAATTACTCCAGTGAGGGGGAAGAAATTATTATTCAACAGATTGTACTGGGCTAGTTGAATAACTGTTTGGAAGAAAATGAATTTAAATCATTACTCATATTTCAAAGTGAATTCCAAAAGAATTGATGATCTAATACTTTTTTAAAAATCATGCTATTAAAAGCCAACGATACTTAGCATATTCAGTATTTTAGAGAAAGACTATTTTCCAAGGCTGTAAAAACAATACAAACCAAGAAAACAAACATAAGAGAAAAATAGATTTGATCACATAAAGGTTTAAAACTTAAAATAGATTAGATAGGTCAGGTGTGAGCAATAGGTATAAAATGTTCCAAATTGAAAAGCATTTGATGGATCCCTATCCTAAAACTATTAATGTTAAGGCAGCTCAGCACCATGGTTTAGGTTGTGTGCTCTAGAATTGGCCCCTGAATTCAAATGGACCCCACCCACCTCACGTCTTTGACTTTGGACAAGTAGTTTAACTTCTCTGTTTCACAATTTCCTCATCTCAGAATTGGAACAAATTACATTTCCCACCTCGTAGGGTAAATTTGGGAGAGTTATATGAATTATTAGTTTATTGATGTTGGACTCATCATTAATATTAGTTGTGCCTGAAGAACAGAAAGAAATCTAAGACCTCAATGGATAAATAAATGAGCAAAGGATAAGAACACAATTTACATGAATAAAGAGGTGAGGAAAGTAGGAAGAACATTTTATTTACTTATTTGACAGAAAGACGGTGAGAGAGAATACAAGCAGGGAAGTGGGAGAAGGAAAAGCAGGCTTCCCACTGAGCAGGAAGCCCAGTTTGGGGTTCGATCCCCGGACCCTGGGATCATGACCTGAGCCGAAGGTAGACGCTTAATGACAGAGCCATCCAGGTGCCCTAGGAAGAACGTTTTAGAGAGTGGCAGTTGAGACTTTGGTTTGGGCATATTAAATTTAAGGGCACCTAAAGGCTAAATGTTAATTGAATCGTTGAGGAAACTGTGCTGCCTCTGCTTAAAGGAATATCATAAAGTCACTAGAAGTGATTCTTACAAAGTTTTTATAGCATGGGAAAATACTAATGAACAATATTTACTGAGGAAATAATACAGCATTTTTTATATAAGGTATGATCTCAGCTATGTAAAAACATGCAGAGAGTTGTATTTATCAGTCTGCTTTGGAATCATACAGGAGGTTGAGAGGGTAAGAAGAATGACGTCTCAGAGCTTGAGAACACGAACCTTCGATGGCCAATGGAATAGAAGTAGGAACTCTTGAAAACTAGAAAGAATGATGGACAAAGAAAATAACTAGAGTATATTTCACAGAAGCAGTAGATGGCATCATGAAAAAGTAGACATGCTCAGCAGTCTCCATGGAACAGAGGCTTCCAGTTAAGGGATCATTGGTGACTGGATAAAAGTATTTGAGGGGCACATGCATGGCTCAGTTGGTTGAGCATGTGACTCTTGGTTTTGGCTTAGGTCATAATATCAGGATTGTGAGACCAACCGCCAGGCTCTATGCTCAGCTGGGAGTCTGCTTGAGATTCTCTCTCCCTCTCCAACCCTCCCCCGGCTCATGCATGCTTGTGCTCATGTGCTCCCTCTCTCTCAAATAAGTCTTTATTTTTATTTATTTATTTTTTTTATTTATTTATTTGTCAGAGAGAGAGGGAGAGAGCACAGGCAGACAGAGTGGCAGGCAGAGGCTGAGGGAGAAGCAGGCTCCCCGCCGAGTAAGGAGCCCAATGTGGGACTCGATCCCAGGACTCTGGGACCATGACCTGAGCCGAAGGCAGCCGCTCATGGGAGGTGCAGACAAACAACTGGCCCAGATGAGGGGAAGCTGGGCTACACGTTGGGAGATTTGACTTTGATCAGGGAGAGAGTCTCCTCTTTCTGCAGTAAGGACATGTGCGAATCTGGTGGAAGGACATCCAGGAGGGTTGCTCCTGGGGACCTCTGTTTTCTCAGCACCCTCAGTAATACCTGCACAGAGTAATGAGGTTCACGGGGCAGGAAGGGTATGATTCAAGCTGTGTGAGTTGGGAAGAATCTTAGAATAGAAAAGCGCCTGAGCAGAGATGCCCCAGAACATTGAGAGGCCTTGTTAAGATTAAAAATCTTGAGTTTGGGGGCGCGTGGGTGGCTCAATGGGTTAAAGCTGGGATTGAGCCCTGCATCGGGCTCCGCTCAGCAGGGAGCCTACTTCCCTTCCTCTCTCTCTGCCTGCCTCTCTGCCTACCTGTGATCTCTGTCTGTCAAATAAATAAATAAAATCTTAAAAAATCTTGAGTTTATATGATGCACAGTTCTCAGTAGTGTTCCTTAGACCTCTGAGGTCCTCCAAGTCCTTTCAGGGTGTCCATAGGTCAAAACTATTTTCACAGTAACACTAAGGTGTTCTCGCACTTTCTCTGTGCTGCCGGCTGCATTCAACATAGACACATAGAGCATGTCTGCCACATGCCAAATGCAGTGGTTTTTCCTCAGAGAAAAGTGCTTGTACAGTTTGAACTGTGGCGGAACTAACTACTTCTTAAGATCAATCATCAGTAGGTTTTAACAGCAGGATTCTAAGATGGGAAGTTTGAGAAGCATTGTTGCAGTGGCACAGTTTGAACAAGCTAGGTCTTTTTCTCTGGCCCTACTCAGAAATTCAGGCTGAGGATGGGAGTGACAGGTTGCAGCCTTGATCTTGGATGAGAGGTTTTTGTTTTTGTTTTTAAAGATTTTATTTATTTATTTGTCAGAGAGAGAGAGACTGAGAGAGAGCAAGCACAGGCAGACAGAGTGGCAGGCAGAGGCAGAGGGAGAAGCAGGCTCCCCGGCAAGCAAGGAGCCCGATGTGGGACTCGATCCCAGGACGCTGGGATCATGACCTGAGCCAAAGGCAGCTGCTTAACCAACTGAGCCACCCAGGCGTCCCTTGGATGAGAGTTTTGCTGGATAGGTGAGATGCACCCGCAGTGATGCTGAGAAGAGCCAGTCATATGACTCACCCTAGGGTCTGGGCTAAGATGGGAAAGAAAAAAAGCTGAAGGACCAGACAGGCAGGGCAGGGTCATGTTGCTGTGTACCCACTGAAGTTAAAGAGAAGGTATGGGGTTCCAGGAGGCTACCAAGGAGAGTCAGGGATCGTGGTCAGATGTAATCCCAGCCTCGAAGGGACTTCCAGCCTTTCAGGGGAAATAAAACCTGTATCCAAGGAAGCATATACACAGGCAGAGTGATTCATGCCATCTGAGTGGTGCCAGTGGATTGCTGTGTGGCGTGGGAGGAGGGAGGCCGGGCACTCTGACTGTGGGATCAGCACCTGCCAGCTGCTTCCCGTTTCTCTCCTTTTCCTCTTCTGTAGCTGTGAAAATGCAGAAATAGCACTAGCAATAAAAGGAAGCTGGAGATCCAGTTATTTTTCAAGTTGCAGAAAAAAGCTATCTTCCTTTGCAATTTTTGCCTGTAGGTTTAAGGGCCTAGAATTCAACTTGAGGGAACAAAAAGGTCTATTTTAGAGGTGCTTAAGCTGCCAAATACCAGCTGCCTTGAGGTGCTTATTAGTATCAACAAGGTTTGGAGGGGAAAAGTATCCCCCAATGGCTTAGAAATAATGCTGTTAGGATCTGACTTGTGGTCAGACCTTCCTGGATTTTTCATGACAGATGGTGTCTAATTGGGCAAAAGGCCAAATGACTTCTAATCTCTCAAGAAAGTTCTTGGGGAGAAGTTCGTGGGTGGCTCAGTTGATTAAGCATTTGACTCTTGGTTTTGGCTCAGGTCATGATCTCAGGGTCATGAGACTGAGTCTCATATCAGGCTCTGCACTCGGTGTGGAGTACGCTTGGGATTCTGTCCTTCCCCCCTCTACCCCTGGACGCACACGCACACACTCTCTTAAATTTATAAATAAATAAATCTTTAAAAATTCTTGGGGAATGTCTGAGTTCTTTTATGGTGGCGGGGAGCAGTCAGTGGTTGGGAACAGTAGATGGGATAGGTTTATTATCTGGGTTACAGATAGTAGGACTCTAATGTGCAACAAGTGTTATGTCATGTGTTCAGACATCTGCCAGGGATTCTTTGGGGCTTGGCATTGAGGCCAGAGGTACCTGAGTTATTGACCATTGTGCTGTACTACCCTGACTCTTGAGAGAGCCGCCTCTGAAGCCTAGCCTGTTCATGGGCCCTGAGACCTCGCATCATGGCGGCAGGGATGAAGATCTTTCCGGTCCAGACAGTGCTTCATGCAACACCCTAGATTCCTAAGAGCCTCCTCTGCTCTGAAAAGTTCTCTAGCCCACAAAGCAAAATGTCACTGTTCCCCTAATTTCCTATGGTACTGAAAAGATTATAGAGAGGCAAAAACAAAAAACAACTATTTGTAGAAATGCACTCTGGGGACGCCTGGGTGGCTCAGTTGGTTAAGCGGCTGCCTTCGGCTCAGGTCATGATCCCAGCATCCTGGGATCGAGTCCCACATTGGGCTCCTTGCTCGGCAGGGAGCCTGCTTCTCCCTCTGCCTGCCACTCTGTCTGCCTGTGCTTGCTCACTCGCGCTCTCTCTCTCTCTCTGACAAATTAAAAAAAAAAAAAAAAGATTTAAATAAAAAAAGAAATGCACTCTGTTGGGCGCCTGGGTGGCTCAACTGGTTAAACAGCTGCCTTCAGCTCGGGTAATGATCTCAGGGTCCTGGGATCAAGTCCCACATCAGGCTCCAGGGAGCCCACTTACCCTCTTCTACTCTCCCTGCTTGTGCTCTCTCTGTCAAATAAAAAAAATAAAATCTTTTATTTAAAAAAATGCAGGGACGCCTGGGTGGCTCAGTTGGTTAAGCGGCTGCCTTCGGCTCAGGTCATGATCCCAGTGTCCTGGGATCAAGTCTCACATCGGGCTCCTTGCTCGGCAGGGAACCTGCTTCTCCCTCTGCCTGCCACTCTATCTGCCTGTGCTCGCTCGCTCTCTCTCCCTCTCTCTCTGACAAATAAATAAATTTTAAAAAAATATGCACTATGTAAAAAACTTTTTTACAGTTTTGTGGACGTGAGCAAAGTTCTGTGTTGTGTGGAATTTATCATGACAATCCAGCATGTAGCTTACGACATTTATCTCCCAGTTGTCTTAAAGATTGAGTGGGTGACGTGCAACAAGGGAAGTCACAGGTAGGAGCCAGAGCTGAGTGTACATGCAGGCACGCACACACGCGTGCACATCCACACACATCCTCTCATGCCTGTTCTTTCGTTCACCTCAGGCAGTAAGGTTCTGCCTCCCCCTGCTCTCCTGAGGTTGACTTCCTGGCACACAGCAGTTAGGCACTTCAGATTCAGATTGTGTACTGGCCTGCTGCTCTCCAGGATTGAACACAGTTTTTAGTGAGTAAATGACTAAAATGATTTTCCTTTTCCATTCTCCTCAGGACTTAGTGATATGTGCTGATTTGTAGATGGATGAGATCGATGACCTAATAAGTTATCAGATTATCAGACTTGTTCCTTGGAGTTCTTCGATTTTTCAGGGGTGCCTCAGAGCTACGAGCTAGGACTTAAGAGAGCTGGGTAGCTACTTACCTCCTCCCTGTTGAGAGCCTTCAATTTGAGAAAAGGACCTGCTACCTAAATTGGAAACCCTGTTCTGAGCATCATTAAATAAAAGCACACATTTTTTTAAAGAGCAGTAATGTCTTTTCTAGCATGTATTCTATCTCACTGAAACCCACTCCTGATACTAAATGTAGGAACTGTTTGGTCATATTTCCCTTAACCCATGTTGCAGCCACTGTCAGCCATGACCTTTGGCTTTCTTCATGGCTTAAAGTAGTGCATGGACACTAGCTATGGAGGCCACCAGGGTAAGCCATTCATTAGCTGTCCCTCCCTCTTGGTCCTTTTGATCCCACACTTGTTCTATTCCTGTACTCTCTACAGGGAAGAAATGTTTAGCTGCTGATTACTGACTAGATCAAGAGAATACCTTGGGGGTGCCTGGCTGGCTCAGTCAGAAGTGCGTGTGACTCTTAATCTAGGAGTCATGGTTTTGAGCCCCATGTTGGCTGTAGAAATTAGAGATTACTTCAGTAAATAAACTTTAAAAGAGAGAGTATACTTCGTTTTGGGCCTTGGAGAAAGATGTCAAGCTGCAGAGTGGGCCAAGGGGCCTGTATTTCACACATAGATCTCACCCAGTACCTGGAAACCACACAGGACAAGTGACCATTGTCCTCTATGACCTTGGAGGCCTATTGTATGTGTTGAAAAATAAATTGGCCATTGCAGAGAGGACTTTGGAGTTGACTTAAGAGAAATATATATATAACACTTTTCCTTCAGATGCCTGCAAAGCAGAATAGTGGTTTAGGAAAAGTTTAGTTTTGTAGGCAGAATTGGATTTGAACTATGGTCTTCCACTTTCAGCATTTGGCTGATTATGTCACCTTTCTGAGTCTAGGTCTGCGATTGTCAAATGGTCATAATCTCCAGAAGCCCAGAAAATAGGCACTTGTGTGCTGGCTGTTCTCCCCATGGCGATGTTTAGTTCCATTGTTTTGTGGGTCAAGTTTACTTAAGCAGGGAGTGGAAAGTAATTCAGTAAATGTTCCTTTGGCTTCTCACCACTGCAAAACCTTTCTTTTTGTAGCTCTGGATTTACTGGACAAAATGTTGACATTCAACCCTCACAAGAGGATTGAAGTAGAACAGGCTCTGGCCCATCCATATCTGGAGCAGTATTATGACCCAAGCGATGAGGTAAGACCAATACTCCTGGCTGCTTCTTCAGTGATATCTATCAGCCAGCAGCAGGCCCAACCAGGAAGGGCCCAGATGTCATATTTAGGTTGATCCCAAGAGGTATATGGTGCCACCCCTGGTCCTCTCAGTCGCCCACATCATCTACCTTGAGGGAACAGTACTGTCAGCACAGCTTGAAACCTCTCCCCATCCCACCTGCCAAGTCCCTTCTATCCTAGAAAGCTTCTTCCAGGCCACCTGCAGCAGGGATGGGGCTGTGGGAATAGATGAATAAAGGGGAGCACAGATATGGGGTCCAAGGCTAGAGACCATTGTCATGGTTTCTGGCAGGAAGAGGTACCTACAGAGTGCCTTCCTGAGGGTGGAAAGGAGGCCAACTGCCTGCTTGGGGAGGGCCATTGCAAAGTGAAGGGGGTTGGGCAGCTTGGATAGTTCCCAGTGTGACTTGATGACTTCGTGTCTGGTGTGCCTCCTTGGGGATGGGGATACAAGAGCCTCTTGTGGTGAGAAATGAGTCCAGAGATGGATGTGGCAGGCCTTTGGAGCATGCTGGACAGCCAGGTAAAGATACTGTGTGTCATGTTCTCTCCAGGAAAGTCCCAGTTCCCTGACCTCTTTGACTCTTCTGAGGGTTTATTCTCTGGACAATAATAAAGAAAAATGCAATATAAACCCAAGTTTGGGTCTTTCTGTTTGAGGCTCACGTGTAGAAACCAAGCCTTCACACTCTTATTTTAGAAGGGGGGAGAACCAAGCAGAGTGTGTAAAAGGGGAAAATGGAAGAGGAAAGGAGAAGGTATAAAAGCTAAAATCTGATAAAGAGAAAGAACAAATCAAAAAGAGGAAGTGTTTCCTAACCAGTCCCCTTCCATCTGTCCCCGTCCCCTCAGAAATACTGGGGGCAGCTTGCGAAGATACCCATAACATAGTAAATGGGAAAGGAGGGGAGAGTGTAAGGTTTGGAGCTCTGACTAGCCCTGTGAGCCCCCCATGTCCTAATCACAAGCCTGGGTGGTACCCCAAACCCAGTTAGGGAGTTGGGAAGACCAGAAAGATGGCATATGTCGTACACCAGTGTGACCCCACACATGGAGCTGCCCTTCAGAGAGAGAGCTAGGTACTTGTTTTTCTCTCGTGGACATGAATTCTCTACCCCCTTTAAAGAAACCAGTGCTTAGTGCAGAGTTTGGTGTCCATGTTTCCTTACCCTATAGGCCTGATTGTGAGGATTACAGGGATAAAATTTAGGAGTGCCTGGTAACTACTAGGCATCCACTGATTGACAGCTGGAATCCTTATCAGATTAGTTCTAGAACATTGTTAGTTTGAGGGTACTTAAAA
Organism: Mellivora capensis; assembly: GCA_004024625.1. NCBI lineage: Eukaryota > Metazoa > Chordata > Mammalia > Carnivora > Mustelidae > Mellivora > Mellivora capensis. Next base: position 60,527 of record PISX010003082.1, read on the forward strand.
ATCAAAATATAAATAATATCAATTGACTTGTTTCCCTTTTCATCATATATATATAGGAATTCCTAAACGAGACATTTTAAATATGTACTTTTTTTTTTTTTTTTAAGATTTTTTTATTTGTTTGAGAGAGAGGGGATGGGGGAAAGGGGCAGAGGGAGAAGGAAAAGCAGACTCTCCACTAAGCCGGGAGCCTGATGTAGGGCTCAATCCCAGGACCCTGAGATCATGACCTGAGCCGAATGCAGACTCTTAACTGACTGAGCCACCCAGGCACCCCTTTTTAAATACGTACTTAAATAGCCTTCTGATTATAGAGTGTGCTGAAAAATAAAAATAAAAACTTGCAGAAAACTATGACACAGATCACGTTGTAGTCTTGTTATTCGGGTATTAAGATTTTGGAGTATTTTCTTCTCGGTCTTATATTTCTGTATCTAAATTTAAAAAAAAAATGGGCTTCATGTTGTTTAACACAAACGTGCACATTTCCCCCTGATATTAGTCTTCCTTGCAGCTTCATTTTTTAATGGCTCCATAATATTTTTTCACATGAAGATACTGTAATGTATTTAATTAAGTTTATTGATTTGAGTAGCCTGGCTTTTGATTGTATAAACATATCATTACCACCCACACAACAGTGAATTTCCGTTACTTCAACACTAGTGCCTTAAAAATTTGAAATTGATTTTGAGATTAGTGATAAAGTCAGAAGAATGTTCAAAATGGATGTAGTTGCTCCCCATCCCTTTACTACATGTTCATACAAAGTGCGCCTTTTGGAGTGTGTAGGTGGGATATGGGTGCGTAGATGCTTTATCAGAGCTCTTGGTTTCCATCGATGTCAGTGCTGCTGTATACATTTCAGAGTCTAAGCCACAGACATTATGAATCAGTACATGACTACCTCTGCCATAACCACTCTCTCCATGTCCTATGCTCTCCTACAGCCCATCGCTGAGGCGCCATTCAAGTTTGACATGGAGCTGGACGACCTGCCCAAGGAAAAGCTCAAAGAGCTCATCTTTGAAGAGACAGCTAGATTCCAGCCGGGATACAGATCTTAAATTTGTCAGGTACCTAGAGCTTTAGCCACACGATAAACCCTGGTGAGGGAGAGAGAATATGAATTAAATGTTATTAAAAAGATTTCCTTGAGTTCCATGTGGAAGCTTCCTGTGCTTAAGTCAGAAAGTCTGGTGAACAATGCAGTGGTATCAGTTAAGATTTTCAAAAAATTGTGTTCAAGAAAAAAGGAAATGCAGATCTTGATTTTTAGAGAACATCCATAAAGAGGGGAAAGAATAGTGTGGAAACTCGAGGGAGTGGAGGAGTGAGAATTGTGTTCAAGTCTGTAGAAATGAGCAGCGAAGTCGAGAATTATAACCAGGCCTGAAGCATTTGCCCAAGAAATGCTTTGGACAGAGCAGCCCAGGAGAGGCTGGAAGTGTTTCTCCGCGGGCAGCAGGGTCATGCACAGCCTAGCGGCTGGTGGCCACAGGGCTGCTGTGCCTGCAGCAAAACGGGAAGCTCCGTGAAAATGGTGAGAGAAGAGTGGCTTCTGTGGCGGTATGCATCTGATAGAACTGTCTCTCTGCTCCGTTCTTTCTGCCCTGTCCATTCTGTTTTTATACGTTGGGATCTAGAGACGATGGTTTAGGCTGAGGGTTGGCAGTTGTAAGGCTCAAAAGCAGAAGCTGCTTGGGGTGTTTAACACAGAGACTGTGTAACTGGTCAGACAGGATGACCAGACAGGAAAGGGTGGGGTTACCTGCAGTAACCCCAGGAAGCTGTTCCCAGGGGCCTCCAGCTAAAGGAGCGAAAGTAAAATGGTTTTAGCCAGGGTCCTTGATCATCACACAGCTAGGGTGCTGGGAACCTGCTTTAACTGCAGCTGTTAGAGCATCACCGTTGCTGAGAATGGAGTCAGGAACCTGTACTGCCACTGATAGGGGTGCTCTCTGTAGCCTGAAGCTGCCGTTAACCATCCAGTGCCTCTGAAACCAAGAGCCTCCCTCGTCCTCAAAAGTCATGTGTCACTAAGAAGCAGAAAAAGGAAACCTGGCTTTTCCTGCATTGCTGGCCATTGGCAGAATCTCATCAGAAACCAGTCACCAGTGAAGTCCAACAGTACAGTTGACAAGCTCCCAGCCCTGTCATTAAGGACAGAGGACAAAGGAAGGGTAGAGAGGATCTGAGGACTGACATGGCCAGCTCAGCCTCAGGGGGCCCTGGAAACCAGGCAGAGGAAGGCTGGGAACCAGTAGAGAGTACACTCTTCTAGTGTGGAGGAGAGTAAATGGGGTTTTCAGAAGTCTGGTATCTAAGCATGGAGGGTTGAAGGAGAAGACTGGATGGGAAAAGAGCTCAAAATGAATCTGAGCTTCCAGACCAGAGGACTAGAGGCTTGGATGAGGGCTGTGGAGGCGAGAAGTGGTGTTCGTGAGAGTGGAGGAAATGCAAAGTCTGAACGACCCCAGATTTACCGACCCTAGCACCTGACACTGGACATGTCCTAAAAGACAAACTCAAAGTGAAGTGTGGAAGAAGCACCGGTTTATGGGACATTAGGAGCAAGCTGATAAATAAGTCCTTGGGGATGGGGAAGAAGCTGAGGAGGACAGAGTCTAGCAAGGCTTGGATTCATTTATCCTTTCATACCCCATGATGTTAGAGTCTATTAAAGTATTTATGTATAATCTGCAGGGTCACTCGCTGACAAAAAGTCAGACCCCAGGACCCAACCGCTTTGACTACTTGAGTCTCCTTGGGTTCTTCGTCCTGGTCCCTTTGCTTGGTGCTCACAGTGGAAGGGGTCCTCTCTCTCCCAGAGCTTGCTTCCCTGTGTCTGCACAAGGTCATATCAGCTGCCTCAGGGTTTTGGAGATAAAGTTTTTGTTGTTGTTGTTGTTGTTGTTGTAGTTGTTGTTGTAGTTGTTGTTGTTGTTGTTGTTTTGGGCAGACAGAGATCAGAAGTAGGCAGAGAGGCAGGCAGAGAGAGGAGGAAGCAGGCTCCCTGCTGAGCAGAGAGCCCGATGCGGGGCTCGATCCCAGAACCCTGGGATCATGACCTGAGCCGAAGGCAGAGGCTTCAACCCACTGAGCCACTCAGGCGCCCCTGGAGATAAAGTTTTATCTGGCCCTTTACCAGTACAGGTTTTCTGACCCCTGGCCTAGAATATTGAGCCGAGCTGCTTCAGTTGCTTTTCTTTCTTCACAATCCTTTGTGAAGGATTCAGAATCCTGAAGTCTTGTTGGTAGCCTCTGTTTTTCTCCATCTTTTTCTTGGTGAGCTCACACATACTGCATATTTCCTCTGGGACAGGCACATATTAGACTCCCTGAGGAGCAGAGCAAACCTAAACCTGGCCCCAAAGGAGCACACGGTTTAGTAGGGGACAAAGAAAAACAGAACTGCTACGCATATTTTTAGTGTGAGAGAGAATGCCAGGAAGGGGGTAGGCACTTGGCAGTGCAGGGCTGGGGAGTCAGGTCTGCATGGGAGGCTGAAGCCCAGGCTTATCAAGGAGCCCGCCTCTCCCTCACAGGCATCTTTGGGTTCCTGAAGCATCAGGAAGGTGAGTCTAGGGCACTAAGGATGTTGGGTGACCCAGAGAGCAAGGTACTCTTGGGACTACTGGCATAGCTGCTGGAGGAGGAGGGCAGTGCAACCAACCGCCACAGGAGAACGAGACAAAGGCAAATGTGCTCCTAGGGCTTCAGGGTGCAACTGCTGGCCTGATGTCTCCTAGCGGAGACCACGGTGGCTGCCAGTGTCCACCCCACTTCTGAGAGTCCAGGACTAGGGCTTGTTACCAGGGAAGGGGTGGCAAAGACAGTCACTCTGTGTTTAGTTCACTTTCGCCACGGGAGCAAAAGGCACAGTACATGATTATAGCCTGAGATTTTTCCCCCAACTTTTTGTTACCGAATCATAATTGACTATTAGCTTCAGGTGTACAGCATAATGATTTGATTTTTTTTTTTAAGATTTTCATTCATTTATTTGACAGAGATCACAGGTAGGCAGAGAAGCAGGCAGAGAGAGAGAGAGGGGTAAGCAGGCTCCCCGCTGAGCAGAGAGCCCAATGCGGGGCTCGATCCCAGACCCCTGAGATCATGACCTGAGCCAAAGGCAGAAGCTTAATCCACTGAGCCACCCAGGTGCCCCTGATTTGATTTTTATACATCACCAAATGATAGATCTAGTTACCCAGTGTTTCTTAAATTACAATTTTCAACTATTTTGAAAAGTTGAGTTTTACAATAGAAACCCGCTTTCTCACATATCTGTTCATCTGTTCCTCCATCTACCTGTCAGTCTATCTTACTTCTTTCTTATGCATTTCCAAGGAGGTCCCAACATCTAGATTGGCTTATAATTTAGTCATTAGAATATAAAAGTAAATCCAGAGGAAGGTGGAGCTGGTGGCACTCATTAAATTCTGGGCCAGGTTCTTTCACAAATATTTTATTTTGATGCTCACCGCAACATTGACTGAAGTCAGTACACAGCCCATGTTTATGATTGAGGAAACTGAAGATTGCACGTGTTTAAGCATTTTGCTGAAGATTATACGCTGTTGGCAAAGTTAGGCAGCTCTGGGTCTTTGGACCCAGAAATCCCATTTTCTTCTAAGTTCAGTACACTGCCTTGGAGTAGTAGTTCTGTGCCCTGGAAAAGGTTGAGGAGCTCATTCACAATACTATACCACAATGTTCCTGAGTTCCCAGCCTGCAACAGTGAGATTAGAAGCTACAAACTGGAGAGTCAGGGAGGTACAGGTGCTGGAACATACAGGGACTTCAGAGAAAGGTGTTGTTGACTGCCCAGCCGCATAGGAAAGAACTAGAAAACATGCCCACACAGGACCTCAGAGCACAGCCATGGGGACCCCTTTGGGGGAGGGGATAGCAAAGACTACTCCAGGAAAAGCCCCATGTGTTCCCTCCTTGACTCATTATAGGCTTTACTGATGCCCTGAGTGGTCTGAAGTGATCAGGGGGTGTTCATTGTATTTCGTTTAAGTGGGTCATTTTTAGATAATGTGTCCACTGAAAAGTTAAAGATGTGTCCGTGGTTAACTTTGTGACAAGCCTCCTGTTGCTAGAGGCTGGTGAAGGTAGGTGCCTGACTTCCTTCCTCTTCTGCCTATTGGTGAATTTTCTCAGACGGATTAATTTCTCCCAGCCAGTATATTTGGCTGCAGTTCAGAAGAGCGTACCTCTAGAGGGAGGGCATTTCCCATCTCTGAGTCCATCTCCTTGTCAGAGAGTTGGGTTATAACAATCATTCTTCCTGCCCTGATTCCTGAGTGATAGATGAACTCCCATTTTGCCTCAAAGTGCATTGTGAAATATCAAAGTGACATTCTGCTAGATCATACTAGCAGACATTTCACAACAATAAGGGTGTCTCCAAAGAGAAGATCTATTTGGTTTGCATTTTGACACACTTAAGTTATCCTCCAGCCATCTCAAGCAGGTTTCCTCATCAGAGCCAAGAACACAATGTGATTGGAGTAGTAGTGTTTCACTTCTCCATAGGGTGATACAAAACCAATAGAAACCTCGAGATGAACTTAATTCATTACATATGGATCCCTTAGGCAGTGGTTCTCAGAAGTGTAGTCCATCTGTGCCCTACCCCCCAACAGTCTGTGTTTTAACAAGCTCTGCAGAGGATTCTGATGCTCACCCTTGAAAACTATTAGCCTATAAACGGTTAGAGTAGATTCGATTTGTAATATAATCTCTTCATGTAAAATAGAAATATTACCATAATGAAGGGGGAAAGGTGTGCTTCTTGTACTTTGATGGTGTGACACTTCCTAGTAGACCTCTTGCAGGTGGCCCATATGCAGACATCTGGAGAGCCAGGTGGATCCTGTCAAGTATAGAGAATGAGTGAAGACTATCTACAGGATGCCACCTGCTGTCTCTCAGGGAGCTGTCCTGCAGGACTGGTGGGGCCACAGCTATCAGATCACCCCAGACCTACGTGATCAGAACCATCTCCTGCTCCTGAGAACCATGCCATGGCTCCCTGCCTCACCAGAATCCAAGCCCGCCAACCTCACACTTCCAGCCAGTACTTCATTTTGCTTGTCCTGCTTTGTTGAAGTTGTAGGGAACTTGACTGTTACAACAACACACTTGGCACTGTGTGGTTGATTCTGTCCTAACTGGACATCCAGAGAGGGAAAGACACCTGGTAAGAAGAGGAGGTAGCGGGAGTGCCTGGCTAGCTCTGTCCATGGAATGTGTGACTCTTGATCTCAGGGTGCAAATTTGAGTCCCACATTGGGTGTAGAGATTTTAAAAAAAGAAAAAGAGGTCACAGATGAATGTTTTGTGCACGCACGCGCGTGTGTGTTTTAGGAGGGCGAGGAGAGAGGGAGAAGGAAAGAGTCTTAAGCAGGCTCCATGCCCAGCGTGGAGCCCGATGTAGGGCTTGATCTCATAACCCTGAGATCCTGAGCCAAAATCAAGAGTTGCACACTTAACCAACTGAGCCATGCAGGCTCCCCAAATGTGTGGATTTTTTTCCCCGAGATTTTATTTATTTGCGAGAGAGCTTGAGCAAGAGAGTACAAGCAGAGGGAGGGGCTGAGGGACAGGGAGAAGCAGACTCCCCGCTGAGCAGGGAGCCTGACATGGGGCTCAGTCCCAGGATCCCAAGATCATGACCTGAGCCTAAGTCAAGTCAGACGCTTAACTGACTAAGCCACCCAGGTACCTCCCAAATGTGTGTTCCTTCTTTTTTTTTTTTTTTTTTTTTAGATTTTTTATTTATTTATTTGACAGCGAGACACAGCAAGAGAGGGAACAATGGGAAAATGGGAGAGGGAGAAGCGGGGTTCCCGCCGAGCGGGGGCTTGATCCCAGGACACTGGTACCATGACCTGAGCCACCCAGGGACCCCCCCCCAAATGTGTGTTCTTTACAAAGACCTTCAGATCCTGGTTTTAACCATTGGAGTGGTGGGTACTGTAGTTAATAAAAGGCACCTGAGGAACACTGAAGTCTGCCAAGCTGCAAGAGTGCATGCGTGCGTGTGTTCCCTATTTCACAGAAACCTCCTCTGAGGTGCCCAAGGAGAGGCATCTGCAGACTGGAGGCCGAGCCCACTCCTTCAGAGCTGCCCTGTGATGCTCGCGCCCTCGTGGTTCTAGGTGAAATGACCTTCCCCGTCTGCTGCCCATTTTTCCAGTTTTCATAATGTTGGTACATTGTTTTCACTTCTCCATTTTCCTAATATTGCTGCTAATGCTGTTTTAACATGGGTCATTCTTAACTCATAGGCTTGTTTGTTTGTTTTTCAATAGGACAAGGGCTCAGAGGACTGGACATGCTCAGACATCGGTGTTGTTCTTCCCAGTTCTTGATCCCGGTCCTGTCTCCAGCCCGTCTCGGCTTACCCACCTTGACTCCTTTGAGCCGTTCGGAGGGGCGGTTTCTGGTAGTTGTGGCTTTTATGCTTTCAAAGAATTCCTTCAGTCCAGAGAACTGTTCCTGGCATCCCTGTGTGTGTCACCCACTGGTGACCTGTGGCAGTATGTACTTTTCAGTGCACCTACTGCTTACCGTTGCTTTAGTCACTAATCGCTTTCTGGTTTGAAAGATGCAGTGGTTCCTCCCTCTCCTGAATCCTTCCTACGTGCCGCCCTGCTGACCCATGCAGTCACACCAGAGATAGTTCTTTCCAAATTGGCTCTCGTCACTGGCATCTCACTTTATGATAGGGAAGGCTACTACCTAGGGCACTTTAAGTCAGTGACAGCCCTTTATTTGCACTTCACCTTTTCACCATCCCTGGAGCAGGAGCATGTGGAAACACCTGGGATGTCTTTGCAGCCTGCAGCAGGTGCTCCCATCTCGGGAACATTTGGGGGCACTTGCCCGTGTCTTTTTGCATACCATGTTAGTCACTAGCATATTTAAGGTGTGTGCTCTTTGCCCAGCTTTTAGAAAACTCATTTTTCTAAATAAAAGAAAGAAGTACTGCACCCAGCAACTTCACTCTCTAGATTTACTGTGGTTTCTTACACCATTCATAGAGGTAAAACACTCGCCCAGATGTGTTATCTGCAGTACTGTTTGCAAGGCTTACACAGAAAGATTGAAAGTGGCAGCTGCACCCAGGATTTAGTGAGAGATGGACACCAGTCGCAGCAAGGCACTAAGGAAAGTGTGTGGAGAAGCAGCCCGCAGGCCAGCCGGATGTCACGGGGCAGAGCTGCACACGCAGGGGTACGCATGCCCCCAAGCTCCTTCACATGGCGTGCCACGTTCAGTGTAGCCATGTCCAATGCCTCAGGATTTAGCAGAGAGGAGCCCTGCGTCTTTAAATGAGAAAGTGTACAATTCTTTTTCCTCCTCCAGCATGTCAGCATCTCAAGTTCATTTTTCAACAATATAACAATTTGTAATAAAGCCTTCATGAGCTCATGACATGAAGCACTGTTCTGTCGTCAAGTACTCTCAAATGTTTCTGATACCGCTGAGCTAAGACCATGAGAAAAAGCTAGCACTAAGTCATGTTTGGAGCTCTAGACCATATTATCCTGATCTCTTTAAGTATTTGTTCCTGCCACTGCATACCGTGGCATTGACTTGGTGTTCTGTCCCAGTGCGGTGCCTCCTCTTGACTCCCCCACTGCTCTCTGTGGTGAGAAATTTGCCTTGTTCAATAATTACTGTACCCTCGCATGACTGTTACAGCTTTCTGTGCAGAGATGACTGTCCAAGTGCCACATGCCTATGATTGAAACGAAAAATTTATTGTTACCTCTGAGTTTGTGTTCCACGGAAATGCTATCCAGCAGATCACTTAGGAAAACTAATTCTATTTTTAGCTTTTCATTTCTCAGCTGTCCTTTTATTCTTGTTTGATTTTTGACAGCAATGGAGAATGGGTTATATAAAGACTGCCTGCTAATATGAACAGAAATGCACTTGTAATTCATGAAAATAAATGTACATCTTCGATCTTCATATTCATGTTAAGATTCAGTGTCGATTTCCTCTGGATCAGCGTGTCCAAATGGACAGTCAGCTCCACTCTGTGCTTGGAGCAGAAATGCTTGGGGGCCTCCTCTTTCCACCCAGGGAACTGCCCCAACACTGGTTTACATAAAATGATTTAGAAGGCATTTCTGTAGGGTCCTGGTTTCCCTTTGCATAGCAGAGGATCGACTCTGACATGTTCCTTTACTCAAATCATAGGTCTAAAATAATATGTCAAACTATGATGAAGACGCCCAAACGTCTCAGGTTGGATTCTCTGGTTCTTTCTAAAGAGGACCTGCCTGTGTGCCCCAGAAATGCTGCTGGGCACCGGCTGGGTGCTGGGAAGGACTGCCCACTGTCACTTTGCCCACACCAACCGGCCAGGGTGCTGATGTTCACACCTCACAGGTTAACAAAGGACGGCTGATGCAGCCTCGGAGATCAGAACCACATCTAGATTCTTGCCCTAAAGTACGTGATTTTCATCTCCGTGCTCAGAGCTGCCATGTAAAGGTCTGCACGGCATTGATAGGATAGAGGTTTGACTGTTATTTGATACATTGGTGAGTCAGTTTTCATTTTCAAGGAAGCATTGACAGTTTTCTTACTCTTATTTCTTTGTCCTTTTTAAATGGAATGTTAGTATTATGAGGTTAATCTGCAGTCCTCTAAATAGAAAGCCATAGCCTTGGTTACTAATACCTGGGGACTGCAGGCTGTCCCATACCCCTCGCTGGTACTGTGGAGTCAGATTGGCATGAAACCACTAACTGCATTCTAGAATCACTGTAGCCGTAAGTTGTGTGCTTCTTATTAATCATGCCAAACTTGGTTTAACAGGTCAGAGAATTGTCATAATCAAGGTACCTGTGAAAAGTACTAGCTATTATGTGTGATAGGCTTGTCATTTGGATCTTCTTAGATCTCTAAAAATGTACCGCTTAGATCATCCAGATTCCTTATTGGTGATACTGAATGCCTCCATTCTTAGTATGCTCAGATAAGCTTTCAGACTAATGGCTTTTTTGGTATCTAAAAAGTAAGCAAAAAATTCCTATTGAAACATTCCAGTCTTTTCATTTAGTGTGAAACAAAATACCGAACGAAGCCAGTGATTTGAGAGAACTCATGACGACTCTGCGCTGACACAAAGCTGATGGAGACACGCAGACCATTTTGATGCATGGGTAGAAGAATACCATTGTGTTTGTGTGCAGTACACAGTGCGTGGTGTGTTCACAGTCTGTCCTTCTGCTGCAGGCATAGGTGATGGGTGTGCAGGGTCCTGCTGGCTTTTGGAGCCACACGTGGCTCATCATTGGTTGTGTCTAAATAAAGAGGCACACATGTATGCTGCCCACACCGCATGCCACATAACATTCAAACCATTTAGAGGAGACTGTTTGACCTTTATTTGCTTATATGTTAATACGGTTTTTAAATTGGTAACTTTTATATAGTATGGTAACAGTATGTTAATACACACATATGCACACATGCTTTGGGTCCTTCCATAATACTTTTATATTTGTAAATCAATGTTTTGGAGCAATCCCAAGTTTAAGGGAAATATTTTTGTAAATGTAGTGGTTTTGAAAATCTGAGCAATCCTTTTGCTTATACATTTTTAAAGCATTTTTGCTTTAAAATTGTCATGCTGGTGTTTGAAATATGATACTCGTATAGTGCAGATGAGAAGCATCTAACAGTAGATCTGTGGTCTCTCTCACTGTAAGCCAGTTCGGCATCATGGATCGGAAACGACTGGGAATCCAGAGGGAATTCTCTAGGGTTGCACCAGGTTTACGTAAAGCTCGTTGCCTTTTTTGTGCTGTTCATCCATGTAGAGCACTCGAGAAAGTTCTGAAACTGCTTTGTATCTGCTTTGTACTGTTGGTGCCTTCTTGGTATTGTACCCCAAAACTCTGCATAGATTATTTAGTATAATGGTAAGTTAAAAACAAATGTTAAAGGAAGATTTTATTAAGAATCTGAATGTTTATTCATTATATTGTTACAGTTTAACATTTATTTGTGGTATTTGTGATTTGGTTAATCTGTATAAAAATTGTAAGTAGAAAGGTTTATATTTCATCTTAATTCTTTTGATGTTGTAAACGTACTTTTTAAAAGATGGATTATTTGAATGTTTATGGCACCTGACTTGTAAAAAAAAAAACTACAAAAAAAATTAGAATCATTAAATTGTGTCCCTGTGTTACCAAAATAACATAGTATTGCGCATGTATAGCTTAATTGGAATTTCATATGTGAACATAGGAAGTCGTCTAGTCCTTTATTACAGTGCTTCCCAAATGAGTGTGTTTGTAATTTGACTTTGCTTATAGTAATCAGTGCTAGAACAATAAGCTGGTACTCTGAAAGCCAGTGGGATTTTAGAGCTCCTTCAAGTTTTCCAAATTGTTCTTCAGATGCTTGGCTGTAGAAGGGGGAAGAAGGCAGTGCTGGGAGTTCAGACACGGTGCCCATGTGCATCTCTTCTCATCTTCCTAAACTGCAGCACCACTGCTGCCAAGGCAGGTGTCCTTGGCAGCCTCTTTTTTCAGACCAAGATATCATGAATGTACTAGGGACTCTTGGACATTTGGTCCTTCTCAATATTGGGCATCGTGCAATGACTTACTTACAGAACAGAAATATTGGAAAATGTTTTGGTTTGGTGGTATAGAAAGAGCACAAGCTTTGGGCCCATAAATGTGGGTTCAAAACCCACCATTTGCTGATAGCTGCAGCTGGCTTTGGGCCAGTCATTGTGCTGTTCTGTGCTTCAGCCTGTTGTACACTCAGACCTTCGACTGGAAAGTGGAACTTGGCATATCATAAAGATCATACAAATACATTTTAAGTTTCTAGCTCAGTACCTCAAAAGAAAGTAAATAGTAGATCTTTCAAAATGCTTTATATATTTATTTGTTTTTATTTATTTGTTTGTTGTAAGGTAGCACTAAGACATCTGTTAACTACCTGCTTTCTATTTATCTGAGTGGGGAGGACCGTCTGAACATTTTTTCAGGGAAATGAACTGATCTCGCCTAAATTGATGGGTATTTGAAACGTTCATGGAATTATTGCATTAACTTTCCCTTTGAGAGATCAACACTGTTGTCCCAAATGCTGTGGAAATCACTTGTAATGATCCTCTTCCTTCAGCACAAGGAATTAATAATCTGTTTTTTCCACATTAATTACGATGAGCGCCTTGTCTTGGCAGTGGTGCAGCCATTCCAGTTGGCAGTATGGACTCAGATCTTGGTTGGTTCTCTGTATTTAATCAGAACCAGAACATTCAGAGCTGACCAGTGACCACACTGCTCTTCTCTGGGAGAGCAGAAGCCAAGCCCAGGTCATGGGGTAACAGCAGGTGGAGGCAGGTGCAGACCTCCCTGAAGCCCCAAGTGTGGAGGAAGGACACAGATTGGGGGTGTCCACAGGGGAGCAGTGAAGGGAAGGTTTTCATCAATGATGGGCTTAACCACATTTGAATCTGAGGAGACCGACCCAGAGAGGGGACAGTGTTACTGGGCTTCACAGGGCTGAGGGCCAGGGAAGGGGGGGGTGTCAAGGTGGACGTGGCACAAGGGGCTCGCTCTCTCTGAGTCTGGCACCAAGGAAAGCTGAAGACAAAGGTCCTTTGAAGAAAAGGTAGGAGGATATGGAATGAGGTTGTGCCCCATGACAGGTGTTTTTTAGGCAAAGTGGGAAACAGAGTCTCTTGAGAATAGGGAAGAGCCAGTACGAGAAGCAGAAATGAGAGAAATGCATGTCCCTGGGAGGCCTGGCTGAGGTGATGCCCGTAAGTCTGTCATGCAGTGCCAGGGCAAGACAGGCCCAAGGAGGCTGGGGGAACCTGGGAGAGGATGGAGCGCGAGTCCCCTCACATCTTGGGTGTAGAGATGCTTTTCCTTTTTAATTTCTTGGTCAGAGGAGCAGGGAAGCCATTGCCCCGTATTTAGTAAGACCAAGAGGTAACAAAGCCTCTTGTCAGCTGTGGAAATAGTGGGAGGACTGGGAGGGCACATCTCTGGTGGGAGAAGGGACGAGGGGATGTGCAGTGACCTGGAGCACGTGGGACGCCAGGGCCAAGGCTTCCAGGCCCAGGCACTGGAAGGACGTCTACTGCAGACTGACAGTGTGGGCACATGAGCTGGCCTACTCTCAAAGGGTCACCAAGCTGGCAGAAACCACCTTGGAGAGTCAGGGACCAGTGGCCCTGTTACCACTCCCAGAAATCCAGGTCCCCCTTTTTATTCCCCTTCTAAACTCTAGAGAGTACCTTTGCTTCCTTCCCGAAGTGACTTCCTGTTCTTGGGGAGCCAGTGGACTCTAGAGGCTAGAAGATGCAGGCTTTCTGTGCTGGCGCCAGCTGCCCGGGAAGGAGGACCGCACTAGTGCAAGGCCCAGGATGGGGAGGCAGGAGCCGCTCCAAGGAGCCAGGGCTGACTTCTTGTAAGGAATTAAGTTTGAAAGTCTTTGCTGTGTGCACACATCCCACACAGCAGTGATTGTAAAATATTTTAATCACCAGAGCCCTTTCATGAAATCCGTAAAATCCACCTGCTGTGAATAAGCAAGGGTAGGACAGCCCTCCCAGGGCTAGCATCACGCTTCCACCCAAGAGGAATGAACACTCAGAGCCACTGGAGAGAGAGCAAGTGCCACAAAAGGGCATCATTGAAGAGGTGGAACCGGGCCCCACGTGACTGTTAGCACTTGCCCAGTGGGCCAGCAGCTTGGGAGTCCCTGGCAGGAGTAACCCGCGAGTAGGTGTGGGGAGGTCCCCCTGGTTTAAAAGTGCAAGGAAATGAAGACCAGTGGAGAAGTACAGATGAGGTTGGATGGGGCAGTAAGTAAGAAAGATGAGCTTGTAAGGCAGCGGGAGGCAAAGCTCGCAGAGCCTCGTAGCACCATCTGTGGCAGGGAAGACAGGCATTAAATGAATAGTTAAAGCTACAGACTTAAAAAGTGCTTAAAGGAGAGCAGGAATGAGAGGCACTGTCCTGATAGATTACAAAGTGTGCAAAGGAAGCTACATCAGCCCCAAGAGTGTGAGAGCATGAAATGCAGGCATGTTAGGACTGGATGGCACTGCGGGGACAGTATGTGCAACTCGGGCCCCCAGAAGGCCAGGATGGTACCCAGCAGGGAACTCAGGACCAGGAGAAGTCACAGGAGTGCCCAGGCTCTCAGTTCATCCTCCAAAAAGACAAGTTAGTACTGTCAGTAATGAGCAGATGAGACCAAGTATTTTGCTGAAAGGATGGAAAAGGCAGATGATGTCATGGCAGACGAGGAAACAGGATGTTTCGACCCTTCCTGTCCTGTTTTCTCTCACAGATGAAGGCAGCGGGGGCCTGTGCATTCATTCTTCGGCCACTCACAAGACCCTCAACTGGGTTGCCACGTGGGAGGAGCGGAGCTGGCCCTGGCTGAATTCTGTCCAATTTAATTCAGTTCGGTCTGCAAGAACGAGTCAGACCTCCTTTCTCAGCTGTGTCCATGAGACGGGCATGCCCAGCAAACACTGGAGATAACTATTTGATGGCTGATTCCCTCCCACAAGTGTGGAGTGGAGTGCAGCTGCACTGACCTGGGGCTTTAGGGAGCCCACCAAGCCGGCCCTGACACCCCCTTACACCCCCTATGTTGTGCATGTTTCCCACATGCTGCAGACGAGTCTGTGTGCCTGTGCAAGCTGCCGTCTTGATGTAAGAACATGCCCTCATCAAGATTGCATGCCCCACCTGGGATGGGAGAACACAGGTCTCCCCCCTTCACCCACCGCACACAGAGTAGCTCCTGAAAGGGAAGCAGACATGCACCCCACCTCCTGAGCGGCCCCTGGCAGATCGAGTCCTAAATTCAGCTCCAGTGCCAAGTAGCAGAGGGCCTTCAGCCAAGGCCATGGGGTACTCAGTCTGCTGGTGGGATTGGGATGGCAGCCCCTGCCTCCTAGTGGCTCCCAGGACTCTGAAGGAAAGGTGTGTCCCGTGCCTACAGCAGCTTCCGCAAGAGCTCTCTCCCTCCCCTTTCCTTTCTTTGTCTTTTACTGGTCTGGCTTTGTGTTTTGTTTTTCCTTGGCGGTAACAGGTATCTGTGTCTGGGTCTGGAGGCCTCATCAGGCCCCCAAGGGTACCCCCTCAGCCCTGGTCTTCTGTACCACGTCCCTGCCTCCATCTGACCCCACACCCTTCTGGGCTCGGCCCTCCGCAGCCAGCCCTGAGGGTGAATTGGCAGTGTTGGAGCACAAGCCCAAGGCCCCTGAGCAGAGAGATGAAGTCCCTTCCATGAAGCACCCCACCACTTTGGCTGTCGGTCCCACTGCCCCCCCAGATTCAGGTAGCACTCCTGGCACACAGGGATTTCTAAAAAGCAGTTGACAGGTACCAAGAGGTTTAATACTTTGTGTTAGTCCAGCAGTTGGAGAAGGGCAATTATTACAGTTAGAAAACATGGTGTGGAAGATGCCCTATCTGTGCCTGGGGAGGCTGCAGACAGGTGCTGAGAATTCCAGAACATTCTGTCCCCCCAAAATCAATTTAGTTCTTCCCATTGCTGGTTTCTTATGTTTACTCTGCGCATAAAGTAACCTTGAGCTGTGTGTTTATGACTCCTTTTTTCTCCCCAGGACTCTAATACATGCATTAAATCCAGAAAGCAGTCAACTTACCCTGCCAGAATTCTCTTGGGACACCCTGTCTCTCACTGGTGGTTCTCAAAACAGTTTAGTCACTTCCTGACCCCCCACATCTCCCGAGAGCCCCTCTCCACCAATTTGGGCCACTCAGTCCCTTTTGGCTTATATCCTTATTTTTTCTTTTTTAGTAGACTTTATTGTTTTTAGTAGTTTAAGATGGGCAGAATAATAGAGTAGCTAGCCCGCAGAGCTCCGAGTACCAGCCTCGCTCCTCACCACAGGCAGCCACAGACCCTTTTGCTCTGTTGTCTCTCTATACGTTTGCCTTTTCCAGAATGGCATGTAACTGGAAATATAAAGAGTGTAGTCTTTTCAGATTGGCCTCTTCCATTTAGCAATGTTGTGCTTAAGCCCACTTCATGTCAGTTTATAGCTTGATAGCTCATTTTTCCTCCAACTTTATTGAGATACAATTGACAAAACTGTATATATTTAAGATGTATTAAGATGTACAACATGAAAAAAAAAAGATGTACAACATGACAATTCAAAATACATGTACTTCATGGGATGATCAACTACCGTGTTAACACATCCATCACCTCAGTTTCTCTGTGTGTGTGTAATGGCAACACTTAGGATCTACTCTTAGCAAATTTCAAGTATACAGCACAGTATCATTAACTACAGTCACCGTGCATCCCCAGATCTTATAAGTGAAGGCTTGGACCCTTTGACCAGCATCTCCCCCTTTTTCCCACCCCCCAGTCCTTGGTAACCACCCTCTCCTCTGTGTTTATGACAGCACATTTCTTTTCATCTCGGAATAATGCTACATTGTATGGGCATACCACGGTTTGTTTACCCGTTCACCTATAAAGGGCGTCTTGGTTGTTTAATCTGGGGGAATTATGTGTAAAGCCACTGTGGGGCGCCTGGGTGGCTCAGTGGGTTAAAGCCTCTGCCATCGGCTCGGGTCATGATCCTGGGGTCCTGGGATCGAGCCCCACGTTGGGCTCTCAGCTCAGCGGGGAGCCTGCTTCCTCCTCCTCTCTCTCTCTCTGCCTGCCTCTCTGCCTACTTCTGATCTCTGTCAAATAAATAAATAAATAATCTTTTTTTTTTTTTTAAGCCGCTGTAAACCTTCGTCTGCACATTTTCCTGTGCATGTAAGTTTTCATCTCATTCAGGTAATACCTACCCTTTGGTGCGTGATTGCACCAGATGCATACAGTTAAAGGAAGAAGAGATATGATTTCTCTACAGCCTCTTCAGAGGGAACACACCTGATTCTATGAGGCCAGCATTACCCTAATGTACCAAAGTCAGACAAAGATGTTGCAAGAACAAAAACTATCTTTCATGACCGTAAGTGCAGAAATGTTCAACAAATGTTAGGAAAAAAAAAAAAAAGAAAAAATCCAACAACATGTAAGAAGAATTATAGGGGAGCCTGTCTGGCTTGGTCAGTGGAGTATGTGGCTCTTGATCTCAGGGTTGTTAAGTTCGAGTCCCACATTAAATGTAGAGATTACTTTTAAAAATCTTAAAAAAAATTGGGGCACCTGGGTGGCTCAGTGGGTTAAAGCCTCTGCCTTCGGCTCAGGTCATGATCCCAGGGTCCTGGGATGGAGCCCCGCATCGGGCTCTCTGCTCTGCGGAGAGCCTGCTTCCTCCTCTCTCTGCCTGCCTCCCTGCCTACTTGTGATCTCTCTCTCTGTCAAATAAATAAAATCTTTAAAAAAAAATCTTAAAAAAAATTAAAATAGTATTACACTCCATGACCAGGTAGGATTTATTTCAGGCATGCAAGACTGATTCAACATTAGGAAGTCAATGTAATCCATCATATCAACAAACTAAACAAGAAAAATCACATGATCATATCAATAGATGCAGAAGCAGCATATGGCAAAATCCAACACCTTTGCTTATAATATCTCAGCAAAGTAGGAATAAAGGGGACCTTTCCCAATTTGGCAAAGAATGTCTACAAAAACACAGGTATGTATCAACTATACTATAATTAAATGACCAAAAAAACAAAACCTAGAGGTAACATTATTAATGATGAGAAGCTACATGTTTTCCCAAGGTTAGGAACAAGGCAAGGGTGTCCCTTCACACTATTTCTGTTAAACATTATATTGAAAGAGAAAAAAAAAACCCACCACCAACCTACGATTTTTGTTTTTAAGATTTTATTTATTTATTTGACAGATCACAAGGAGGCAGAGAGGCAGGCAGAGAGAGAGGAGGAAGCAGGCTCCCCGCTGACCAGAGAGCCCGATGCAGGGCTCGATCCCAGGACCGTGGGATCATGACCTGAGCCGAAGGCAAAGGCTTTGACCCACTGAGCCACCCAGGCGCCCCCAACCTAGGATTTTGTATCCAGTGAAAGTATCCTTCAAAAATGGAGAAATACTTTCTTAGGCAAAAGCTGAAAGAATTCAGGGCCCCAGGCTGGCTCAGTTGATAAGAGTGTGAACATTTGATCTCAGGGTCATGAGTTTGAGCCCCACATTACTTGAAAAAAAATTTAGGGTCGCCTGGGTGGCTCAGTCATTGGGCGTCTGCCTTCTGCTCAGGTCATGATCCCAGGTCCTGGGATAGAGTCCCTCGTTGGGCTCCCTGCTCAACAGGACACCTGCTTCTCACTCTCCCACTCCCCGTGCTTATGTTCTCTCTCTCTCTCTCTCCGTCAAATAAATAAATAAATCTTTAAAAAATTAAGGTTTTATTTGTAAGTGTTCTCTACACACAAGTGGGGTTCAAACTCACAACCCCCAGATCAAGAGTCATGTGCTCCACCAACTGAACCAGCCAGGTGCCCCTCCCAGCACTTATCTTCTTGCAAAAATGAGTTCACAAATACCACTTTGTAAACAGCTTATGTCACTTGTGGAAAACTCATTTCTGTGCTGAGGACAAGAGCTCACCATCACTTAGCAGCCGTGCTGACCTCTGGCAGAGGGGATTCAGGCTCCCACCTGCAGCCTCTGTGGACCTATCTGTCCCTTCCTGTGTCCTGTTCCTGTGATGCATCCATACTGTGGGCTCGTGCAGAGAAGGGGCCCAGGATGTCTGATGGGTTTTGGGGCACAGGGCCCTATTCTGTTCAGCCACACATTCCTGGATACCGCTGGTGGACGCTTCTCAGAAGGCAAATCGTGAGCATACCAGCCATGCCACCAGAGCCTGGGGACATACTTGGGGCTCAAACTGGTTCAGCCACAAAGCCCAGAGTGCCTGGTACCTGAATACACTGATGAAGCACCCTGAGGCTGGTGCCCACCCCCACACCACTGCCTGTGAAGGGGTGCTGGTTATCCAGCTTCTGTCCCCAAGAGTGAGAGTGTGCTCACTGGGTCCAGAGCTGCTGCTGTGGGTGCCCGTGCCTTGGAGTCACACATATGTCACCACTGACACCACACGATGTGGGCAGTGAGTGTCAGCCATTATTCCTTTAAATGTTTCCTCTACTCCTATCTTCTTCCAGAATTCCCATTCTGTATATGCGACATCTTTTGTAATCATTGTTACTTTTTTTTAACCTTTTTTTTTTTCTCTTTGCATTTTTGTTTGGGAGGTTTCTAGTGACATATCTTCAAGTTCATGAATTCTTTTCTCTGCTGTGCCTGGCCCACCTATGTGCCTACCAAAGCCATTCTCCATTTCTGTTAAAATTTTTTTTTAATTTCTACCATTTCTTTTTGATGCTTTCTTAGAGTTTCCATCTCTCTGCTTACATTACCCATCTATTCTTGCACGTTGCCCACTTTTTCCATTAGAGCCCTTAGCATATGAACCGTGGTTGTGTTAAATTCCCCATACAAGGGGGCACACTGCTGGCTCAGTAGGAAGAGCAGGCAACTCTTAGTCTCAGGGTTGAGTTCAAGTCCCATGTTGGGTGTAGAGATTACTCATAAAATAAAATCTTGGAGCACCTGGGTGGCTCAGTTTGTTAAGCGTCTGCCTTTGGCTCAAGTCATGATCCCAGGGTGCTGGGATCGAGTCCTGCATCAGGATCCCTGCTCAGCAGGGAACAAGCTTCTCCCTCTCCCACTGCCACTCCCCATGCTTATGCGCTCTTGCTCTCTCTGTGTGTCAAATAAATAAAATTTTTCTTAAAAAAAAATAAAATAAAAAAATAATAAAACAATAAAATAATAAAATAATAATAATAAAATAATAAAATCTTTAAATTCCTGCCAATAATGCCAACATTTCTGCCATGGCTGAGCCCGGGTCTGAGGCTTGCATTCTCCCTTCAGACTGTGCCTTTTTTTTCACAAGCTTGTAGTTTTTGTTGAATTTCAGACAGATGTTAAATAACTGTGATAGTGCTTTAATGAGAGGTTTATGTTTTTCTGGCGAGGAGTTAGGCTCAGAGGCTGAGGTTTCCTTTTGTGTCCTTGTTTATGTTTCCTCTGTGGTCTTTGGGTGTCTCTAGAAACTGCTTTAGTGGAGTCAGCCTTGCACCAGTGCTCACTTAGGCAACACATGTGTTAAGATTGGAATGACACGGGGAAGCTGGGTGGCTCAGTTGGTTAAGCATCCAACTCTTGATATCAGCTGAGGTCATGATCTCAGGGCATGGGGTCGAGCCCCTCACTGGGCTCTGCACTCAGCGGGAGTCTGCTCAAAATTCTCTCCCTCTGCCTCTGTCCCCTCCCCCTGTTCTCACTCTCTCTCTCAAGATAAATAAATAAAATCTTTAAAAAAAAAAAAAGGTTAGGGGCACCTGGGTGGCTCAGTGAGTTAAGCCTCTGCCTTCAGCTCAGGTCATGGTTTCCCAGTCTGGGATCCAGCCCCACATCGGGCTCTCTGCTCAGTGGGGAGCCTTCTTACCCCTCTCTCTCTACCTGCCTCTCTGCCTGCTTGTGATCTCTGTCTGTCAAATAAATAAATAAAATCTTTAAAAACAAACAAACAAACAAAAGGTTGGAATGACACAGAGATCAGCATGACCCCTGTGCAGGGATGACACATCGATTTGTGAAGAATCAGCCTTGTAGCAGTTGTTAACAGCTGCAACTCTCTAAGAAACAGGAGCCCTGCTTGGGGCCGGAAGACACAGTGGGAGGGGAGTTGTCCCAGGATCAGATGATTAGGTCTGTCTTCTCCTGGCCTTTGGCCCCCCCACCCATGATTCTCACAAGGGCTGCTTCTGGGGCTTTTTTGCCTCCCTGGGTAAGAGAAAGGCTACAGGAGGCTGGGGTCGCTGTGTTGGATGAGGCTCTGGGGAAGTTGTCTCTGTCATGGGCTGGACTCTGTGTGTGTGTGTAGAATAAACCATCTGAGCATATTTCTTTTTTTTTTTTTTTAAGATTTTACTTATTTATTTTGCAGACAGACATCACAAGGAGGGAGAGAGGCAGGCAGAGAGAGAGAGAGAGAGAGAGAGAGAGAGAAAGGGAAGCAGGCTCTCCGATGAGCAGAGAGCCTGATGCGGGGCTCGATCCCAGGACCCTGGGATCATGATCTGAGCCGAAGGCAGAGGCTTTAACCCACTGAGCCACCCAGGCACCCCCATCTGGGCATATTTCAAATGATCACATGTCCCCTCTCCCTGGCGTCAAACACGAAAGAATTTTGTTCCAGTCTTCACTGTGAGGACCTGCTGGGGCTCCTTGGAGGTAAGACATGGAAGAGTGTGCTTCCCTGCCCCCACTTTGACTGGTTCACTGAGGGTGTTTCTAATTCTCAAGCTAGTTCTCGCTCAGCCTCCAGCATTTCATGAACATTACCATTTAAGCAGTCCTGTAGATGTTCCTACCACTTCCTGGCTGCTGGCTCCTGCTACTGGTGAGTTGGGATACTCTGTCTTTGCCTGAGTCTACAGTTTGAGGGAGGAGGTGTTGCCCCCTGACCTCGATTCTTTGCTGGGTCTAAGAAGAGATCCTTGATTTTCAGTTTTTTTGCAGCTTTTTTCTTGTTTTCGAGGGCAGGAGGGATTCCGAGTTCTCTATGTGTTAAAGCTTAACCTGAAGGCCTTTCCTATCTTTGTGCTTGCTCCCCAATGCCTTTCTTCTTCTTTTTTTTTTTTTAATTTTATTTATTTGTCAGAGAGAGAGAGAGAGAGCGAGCACAGGCAGACAGGGTGTCAGGCAGAGGGAGAAGCAGGCTCCCCGCCAAGCAAGGAGCCCAATGTGGGACTCGATCCCAGGACGCTGGGATCATGACCTGAGCCGAAGGCAGCCGCTTAACCAACTGAGCCACCCAGGCGTCCCTCCCCAATGCCTTTCTAACAAGTGTGTCTAGGCGAGTGTTTACTCAGCAGGTGGTGTTGGAGAAAACTATTCAGAAATAGCTCTGCATCTGATTTTAACACAGGCCAATGTGGACAACAGTGGGGGCTAACCACAGGAGCTGGGACACATCTGCCATGGGTGACCAGTAATAAAATCTATTTTCCAAAATATAAAAAAAAAAACTAAAAATACAAAAACCCTGCCTCATTCCCAACTGTTAATCAAAAAATATTATCTGCTTACATGAAGAAAAACATCCAGTGCCATTAGAAACCAGAAAATGCAAATTAAAGATGAAATGTGAGGCACCTGGGTGGCTCGGTCAGTTGGGTGTTGACTGCCTTTGGCTCAGGTCATGGTCCCAAGGTCCCAGGATTGAGACCCTGCTCGGGTTGGCTTCCTGCTCAGTGGGGAGTGTCCTTCTCCCTCTCTCCCACCCCTCTCCACCCCCTACTCCTCTCTCTCTCTCTCAAATAAATAAAAATCTCTTTTTAAGGATTTCATTGATTTATTTGAGAGAAGGAGCAAGCACAAGTAGGGGGCATGGGCAGAGGTAGAGGAAGAAGCAGGGAGCCCAACGTGGGGCTCCATCCCAGGACCTGAACGGAAGGCAGACGCTTAACCAAATGAACCACTCAGGTGCCCCAAATAAAAATCTTAAAAAAAAAAAAAAAAAAGGTGAAGTGCCAGTGCGTATAACCTATAGGCTTTCTGGGGTTTTTTGTTTTGTTTGTTTGTGCATCTGTTTTTAGCAAAAGCCAAAATTATAAAAGCCAAATGTTGTGAAGTTATTTTTTTTAAGATTTTATTTATTTGTCAGAGAGAGAGAGGGAGAATGAGCGAGCACAGGCAGACAGAGTGGCAGGCAGAGGGAGAGGGAGAAGCAGGCTCCCCGCCGAGCAAGGAGCCTGATGTGGGACTCAATCCCAGGACACTGGGATCATGACCTGAGCCGAAGGCAGCCGCTTAACCAACTGAGCCACCCAGGCGTCCCAAATGTTGTGCAGTTATAAGGAAACATGTGTCCTTTGGCATTGCTAACAGTGCTGTAAATGAATACACTGAAATCTGGCAAATGTGATGAGCCAGTCAGATGTGTTTTGACTCAATAATTCCATTATTGGGAATTGGGGGGGGGGGTTTTGTTCCCTAGACAATAATCCAAGAGAGAACAGCCACGTGGACAAAGGTGTTTGTACCAGCACTATTCGAAATCCCCCCAAAAAGACAAATAGCCTCCATGCCATTCTTTAGGGAATGGTCTAGCAAACTTGCAAGTCAATACAGCAGTTACCAGAGTCTTCATGTCACTATCCCCACCCCCACACTTTGATCTTCCAGCATGCAAATCCCAGACCCACTTGTGAATCAGACAGTTTTCAGTCTGGTCCTCTGAAATGACATTGCCCCTTCTCTTGTCCACTTGCCAGGAATTTCCTGGAAAAGCACACTGTGTGTCTTGCTCATTTTGGTACGCCTGCCACTTACTTCAAGCTCTGGTACAAAGAAAGGCTCTAAAAAGGCTAATGTGCAAAACGTGGGTCACAATCCCACTGTATCACCATCACTGGGAGACTGTTAGAAATGCAGAATCTTTATGGGTTTTTTAAAAAATATTTTATTTATTTACTTATTTATTTAAGATTTTATTTATTTATTTGACAGGCAGAGATCACAAGTAGGCAGAGAGACAGGCAGAGGGAGTGAGGGAAGCAGACTCCCGGCTGAGCAGAAAGCCCAACTCAGGGCTCAATCTCAGGACCCTGAGATCATGACCTGAGCTGAAGTCAGAGGCTCAACCCACTGAGTCACCAGGTGCCCCAAGATTTTATTTATTTATTTGACAAGGAGAGACACAATGAGAGAGGGAACACAAGCAGGGGGAGTGGGAGAAGGAGGCTTCCAGTGGAGTAGGGAGCCTGATGTAGGGCTCGATCCCAGGATCCCAAGATCATGACCTGAGCCAAAGGCAGACACTTAGCTGGCTGAGCCACCCAGGTGCCCCAGAATCTCTCATTTAAGAGGTAAATTTTATGTTATATATATATATGCTACCACAATTAAAAATTAGAATGCAGAGTCTCAGGACCCACCTCAGACATGCTGCCTTTCAGCAAACCCGTTTGAACAAATTCCCAGGTGATCTGTTTACATTTTGAGAAGCCCTGTATGTTAGATGGATAGTTACTCTTAAAATACAAATTCCCATCATTAGTTACTATTTCTAATCATAACATATACTTTTTCTCCCTCACTGTGGGAGGCTGCTCTTCATCGTCTCTTGGACTCCTTCCTCTGCACGAAGAATGGAGAAATCACAGTGGCAGCTGGCAGACTCCAAGGACAGCACGATGCCATGGCAACGTCTTCCATCAGTAACTTAATTTCATCTCCTCTTTTACATCTTGCTCTCCTCAGCCCTGAAGCTGGGAATTTTTTAATTTGGAAAGAACCAAAGATGGCTTGTGGTTGCCATGCCAACAGCAACTGCACCCTTCCTAATGGGCTTGGATCTCATAAAGGAAACTTATCAGCAAATCAGAGAATTTTTAACCCCAAGGAGCTACAGAGAGACTTGCATCCCCTCATTTGGCCGTGGAGGGCCCTGGGGCTGGGAGGTGAGGCTCCCTGTTTGCTGCATGGCAAGCTGCCAGCCTGCTTTGAAGTCATCCCTAGGCAAGATTCTCACCCTGGCCAACCCAAGGTGTTTAGGCAGGATTTGGGGACAGAAGACAGCATAGAGGACCCTTTAGGAAGACTGTTTTAAGTGCCTTTTTTTCTTTAACTGAGCTTTATGCCCAATGTGGGGCTTAAACTCATGACTCTGAGATCAAGAGTTGCCTACTTTACCAACTGAGCCAGCCAGGCACCCTAATTTTGGTGTCTTGCTACTCCCCAGCCCCAGCATATTTGCTTGCCTAAGGCTGTCAAAATAACAGGCCAGGCAGCCTCAACAACAGAGATTACTGTCTCACAGTCCTAGAGGCTGCAAGTTCAAGATCAAGGTGTCGGCAGCTTTGGTTACTTCTGAGGCCTCTCTCCTGGGTGTGTCGATGGACAGTCATCCTCTCCCTGTGTCATCACATGGTGGGTCATCCCTGTGTGTGTCTGTGAACTGATTTCCTCTTATAAGGACACCAGTCAGACTGGATCAAGGCACCTTCCTAACGACCTCATTTTGACTTAATCACCTATTTAAATGCTATCTCCAGATACAGTCACATTTGGAGGGACGCAATTTAGCGTGTAACAACCGGCTAGACCGGATCCTCCAGGGACACGGACAGTACCCTAGCCCATAACCATCTCTGTATGTGAGAGCCTGTGTGGGTCCAACTCCAGCACGTGATCACAAATGCACCACTGTGTCCACACATGGGTCTGGAGAGCCTCCCATGGGCAATTAGACAACTGCAGTGTCCTGGATCCCATACTGCATTCCACCTTTGATGAGTGTAGCCTGATCCATTCACCTTTGTTGGGCTCAAGTCCATAATCACCAAGCAGGCTTGCTGGCAGCAGGTGTACAACACCACTGAGCACCAAGGCACCGAGCCGTGGTGCACCAGGTTCTCATGGAATCTCCCATCCCTTCTCCTCTGTGGTGTACTTCCGGTGCACTGGTCTTCCGGTGTCCTGGGCAGCCCAAGCGAAAGAGCTGGGCATCTTAGAGCTCATTTACACTTCAGTCTTCCTGCAGGAGTGGCTCATTCAGCAAATTATGTTGCAAGATTGCAGATACAGCTGAGGACAAACCCAGACCCTGCCCTCAGGTGGCTCACATCCTGGTGAGAGAGATGGACAATAAACCAAACAGAAGAAAACACAAGGAAGTTGTGGTGCTGGTGGTAGGAGGAGTTGCTGAAGAGAAAAATCAAATCTGGGTGAGGAGGGAGAGGGAGTGGTGGGTAGGAGCCTCTGGTCTGCAGAGCTTCTCTGGTGAAGAGACATTTGAGCAGAATCCTGAAGAAAGGTCCCTTCCAGGCGAAGGGACAGCAAGCACAGAGTCCCCAAGAAGAGGCAGTGAGGAGGTGGTGCGTCTGAAGAGTAGTAAGCAAGGGTAGGTTGTCGGGAAGACTTTAACCTCACCCCCAAAGAGTGCCATTTGCCTTCTGCTTTGGGGAGGCGGTTACTAAGCTCTACCAAGAGTGTCTGTTTGCCTGGGGGGCCTTCTAATAAACTAACAATGCAATTTCAAGTAGGGACGTGGCACAGATTATATTCAGGCTGGAACTGAACACACAAGAAAGACCAATGTTGTGATGAGGGGGCTGCAGACTGAGATCACTAGGAGGACACTCAATTAATCACACCTGTGCAATGAACTCCCAATAAAAGCTCTGAGCACCTGGCCCTGAGGAACTTCCCTGTTGGCAGCACCGCGTGGGTCCCTCACGGGTGCTGAGAGGAGGGTTGTGTGCGGCTCTAAGAACAGAAGGCAGCTCACCCCTCAAGTCTGACACTCTCCAAGACCAGTCCCCGGGTGCTTTTCCTGCAGCTGGTCTTAATCAGCATCCTTCCTGTGCTGTAAACTGTAACCGTGAGTAAAGCGCTGTGAGTCCCTCCAGGAAATTGTCAACCTTGGCTAAGGGTCCGCTTGGGGACTCCCAAACATGCCATTGGTATCAGAAGTGGAGGTGGTCCTGTGGGGACTGGTCCCTCCAAATGTCGTAGTTGGCCAAATGCAGGGGTTGAAGTAGGAAATCGAGAGGGACAGGGAGGTGCCAAGTCTTGGGGGGCCATTGGAAGGAGTTTGTTTTTTAGTCTGAGCTCAATGGAAAGCTCCTGGAGGCTTTTGAGGAGGGACAGGTCTGGCTTTTGTTCTCAAAGAGTCAGTGTATGAAGAGTAAGGAGACAAAGCTTGCTGCTCACCTGTGGCAGTCATCATCATGAGAGAGAAGAGTGGCCCCGGTGTCAGGCACTGGTGGCAGGAGAGGGGCTCGCTGAGGGCCCACTGTGGGGCATGATGGGGAGAGCCAAGGTGAGGGGCTCAGAGGTTTTGGCTGTCCTGGAAGTTTGGCTGTGCCTTTTACTGAGGTGGTGATAGCTGTGGCTTGATTGAGGGTGCCCTGGCTTTGAGGTGTCCCTAGAGCTCCAAGGGTGGTTCAGAGTGGGCATATGGACTTAGAAGCCTAGGATTTGGGGGCTGGGGGTCCGTGCTTAGGCACACCCTGGGAGACATCAGGTGGTGTGAAGTGCTCCCGGACCACCACGGAGACGTGGCTGAACCCGGATGTGAATTCTGGCAAGGAACAGGTGGAGTGGAGGGAGCCCAAGAGTGGGAGGAGCCCAGCCTGGCTGCTCCTGAGCAGTTTTGCTCTTGAAGAATTAGAGAGAAATGTGATGATGGAGAAAGTGGATATGGAGATGACACCATGTCTCCCATCCTGATGGGACAGCCCAATAAAGCAAGGACTGAGGATGCAGGATAAAGAGGGTGCTGTGACTGAAGCAGACCAGCTAGCATGTGGGGTGGGGTAGACCCGATGCGCCAGTGACATGCAGGTCTTAGAGGACAGAGCAATGTGTGCATGGTGGTGGGAGTGGGCCGGTGAAAGGTTTAGTGTGATAGCAGTGAGAAATACTCTCCTGCTGACACTGATGTCTTCAGTAAAGCAGGACACAGAGCTAGCACAGGCAGAGGGTAGGGGCTGGTGTAGGATCGTCTCCCAGGAAGGCAGGAATCTGAATGGCCACAGCAGGCAGGCAAGGGTAGGGTTGTCAGGAGGACAGTTCTGCCCTAGAAAGTGGTCTCCCTGAGGGAAAGCATCTCTCCAGCCATAGCAGAGAGAGTCACATTTACCCAGGACTGGGGTTCACTGGGCAAGTCTGTGATGTGAGAAAGGTGCTCAAGGGAGGCGAACAAAAGGAGGAGAAGAGCCACCGGTGGGCAGGTGGTGAAGACAGGGAGTTGTGTGGCTCCCAGTGCTGGTGAAGGCAGCCATGGTCCTGCTAACAGGAGGGAGCCAGAGAGCGCAATGTTGTGGCCCAGAGTGGGCTTCTGGAGGGTGGTGACAGTGGGGACCAGGCAGTGGGTGGCAGACCACAGGCCATGGTTGATAGCCTGTGAAATCACATAGAGAGTCACATGCAGGATGTCATCAGTAAAAATAAAACTGAAAAGAACAGTGTTAGGGTGTTACACATGACAAGACTATGTCTTAAATCGTGAAACTTTTCTCATATGTGTACTAGATCATAATGTAAAATGGGTTTTTAAAGCTTAAAATTTGCCATTTTAACTGTTAAGTGTATAATTCAGTAGCTTTAATACATTTACATTGTTGTGCAGTCATCCACACTATCCCCAAATTTCTCATCACCCCAAATAGAAACTTTGTACCCATAAAATGTATTCTTTACTGTGGTCATAGTTTAAAACATTTACAAGGCACTGGTCAGTGGTCAGGAAAGGGGTCCATCCTGGGGGTCATGCAGAGGGCAAGATTCTTGCAGGAGAGGGGGCAGTGAGCTAACAGGCCAGGGTACTGGATTCACATGCATCACATGCATCAATCCCTTAAATTTTAAGGAAAAGATGTATTTCTAAGGATGAAGCTAGGAACCACAATGCAAAGCACAATAGGAAATCTGGTGCAAAAATATTCCAAGAATGCAGGAATCCAAAGAAGTGGAGCAGAAATCATCAACGTGTCTAGTGAGCACATAGTTATTTGGGTATGTTAAATTCAATATTCTGCAGCCACTAAAATCATTCATTAAAAACTGCAGTAAGAGTAACATGCCCCTTCTCGAAGCAAGATACAAAATTACATAAACGTTGACTCACATAAAAATTGGGATTTTTTTCAATAGAGGACTGGCTAAGATACTTGCTGTAGCAAAAACATAATATTTAAGACAATCTAAGGAATCTCTAAAATTTACAAGAGAAAGGAACTCCCCTACCCTCAGTTGCAAACTGAAGATCTGAAAGTTGGAAATTGAAGCTACGAAAGACTTAATGAAGAGATGCTAACACTCCTCTGAAAAGTGCATCTTAAAAACAATCATGAGTTCCCACTTTGCAGCCAGGTTTGTAAAAGAGGGGAAGCTGGAGACATTGCCAGGAGAATGGCTGAGTTCTGACAAATGGATGTATCCAGAGACCTTCTAAGTACGGTAATAAATCAGATGCACATCCAAAGACGCTGAGAGATCTTTACAGATACATTGCATTGCAAAAAAAGAAACAAGATCTAAAGAAGGCTAACGTTTATAAAAATGTTATATACATTGTGACCTCAACACTGTGGTTTTACTTTTTTTTTAAAGATTTTACTTATTTATTTGACAGACAGAGATCACAAGTAGGCAGAGAGGAAGGGAAGCAGGCTCCCCAGGGAGCCCAATGCGGGGCTTGATCCCAGGACCCTGGGATCATGACTTGAGCCGAAGGCAGAGGCTTTAACCCACTGAGCCACCCAGGTGCCCCGTCACACTGTGGTTTTTAAAAAATTATGTAACTTGGGGGGACACCTGGGTGGCTCAGTCAGTTAAGCGGCTGCCTTCGGCTCAGGTCATGATCCCAGCGTCCTGGAATCGAGTCCCGCATCGGGCTCCTTGCTCGGCAGGGAGCCTGCTTCTCCCTCTGCCTCTGCCTGCCTCTCTGCCTGCCTGTGCTCGCTCTCTCTCTCACAAAAAATTAAAAAAAAAAATTTAAAAAAAAATTATGTAACTTGGGGCGCCTGGGTGGCTCAGTGGGTTAAAGCCTCTGCCTTCGGCTCAGATCATGATCCCAGGGTCCTGGGATCGAGTCCCGCATCAGGCTCTCTGCTCAGCAGGGAGCCTGCTTCCTCCTCTCTCTCTCTCTCTCTGCCTGCCTACCTGTGATCTCTGTCAATAAAATAAAAT
Organism: Mellivora capensis; assembly: GCA_004024625.1. Classification (NCBI taxonomy): domain Eukaryota; kingdom Metazoa; phylum Chordata; class Mammalia; order Carnivora; family Mustelidae; genus Mellivora; species Mellivora capensis. The sequence continues at coordinate 90,302 of PISX010003082.1, forward strand.
ATTTTAAAAAATTATGTAACTTAAGACACAACCTATAGTGGAAAGCTGTGGGGCCAACAAAATAATGACTTGAGAGTCGTAGAGGGATGGGGTGTGGACATGAAGATGGGATGGGCTGCCTGGGGGGCCGGGAGGGCCACCTGGAGGATGGAGCTTCCTGTCGAATCCGATCTGGGGGTTCTGGAGCAGAGAGCCAGATGCAGAGGTTCTCAGGCAGAGTGGCTTGGAGGGTTCGGGGAGGATGGAGTGGGCGAGCGCGGAGGACCCCGTATTCTGGGAACCGAGTCTGCGAGTGGTCCGGCCAGGGAAGCCCAAGTCCTGCGCACGGCTGACCCATGCGCCCCGCTTCGGCCCCGGAAGCTGTGGCCCTGATGTCCATGAGCCGACCCAGGTGTGCGGAGAGACCGAGTGACCCGCGGGCTCCCCACCACGGGGGGAACCCTGCGGTAGAACACCGTGGGCTGAACACCCAAGTCCAGGACAGCCCGCGCTTGCGCACTGCGATCCTCTTTGAGCCCGCCCCAGGGCCCGCCCCTCTCCGCGGGGCCCCGCCCCCAGGCCCTTCAACCCTCATAGGCTGGCTACGAGGCCGCGCTCGGCCGGCCGGCCAATGGGAGCGCGGCGCGCCCCGCGGCACGTGCGCCCCCGCTCAGCCGGGTCGAGTGCGAGCTGGTCCAGCTCAGGGGCGCGGAGCGCGCGGGGAGGGAACGCGCGGGAGGGGCGGGGCACGGGGCGGAGCGCGGGCGGGGGCCGCGCTGATTGGCCGACACCGCGTTCCGAGGCCGTTAACGGCGGCGCGGCGGGGCCGCGGCTCCAAAACAAAGGGCAGGCGGCCCGCGGGGCGGCGGCGGGAGGATGCCTCGCGCCCTGCGGAGGCGCCAACGGCCGCAGCGCGTCCCGGGCCGCGCCGGCGCCGCCTGAGAGCCGAGCCCGCGCTGACCGGGGCCCGGGCCGGATGGGCGCTGCGGGCCGGGGCGCGGACCGCCGAGCGGCCGTGAGTACGGGCGGGCCTGGACACTGTTGCGCGGGTGGCTACTTTGTGGCGACCCGAGGTTCCTGCGACAGCGGGCGGGGCCCGGAGGCACCTGTTGGGTGTCCGGGCCGGCGGGCGGGGCGCGAGCGGGCCGCACCTGTGGATGTTTTTGTTCTGATTGGATTTTTTGTTGTTATTTGGCTCACTCCGTGTTGGAGCAGACCACAAAGCCTGATCTTTGATTTTGCCCTCCTTTCTTCCCTCCCTCCCCTGCCTCCTTCCCACTTCAGCCACAAAAAAAATTTACAGAGAGAATGACTAGATGTCTGCTATGATAATAGGCTTTTCCCTCTTTAACAACAACAACAACAAAATGTTACGACCCGGAGTGAAATGAGGACAAAAGAGGGTTCCTAGGAATGTTTATTAGAAGAGGGGGATGTTTTCGAGTTACCCACATAAAGATCGTGACTAAATATGAATTGTTCTCTTTATCAGTTCCCTGTAGCACTAGGCTTTTTTTTTTTTTTTTTTTTAAAGCACAGCTTGCAGGAGCCATAGCTTGGGAAACCTGCTCAGTAGGGTCCCCCTCCCCCAGGCCTGCCTCTGATTGACATCTTTGATGTCCAGATAATGTGCTGAGTTCCAGGATGGGGGGGGGGGGGAATGCTATAATTTCATTTTGCAAAGATAATGGCTTTGGAAGACCTCAGTTTCCCCACCCCCAAGCTTTTTTGTTCAGTTGCATTTCTTCTTCCTCTTTCTGGCCAGAACACACACTTTAACCTGTTGTTTCCTTTGCCAAGAATGTTATTCTTTCCACCCACCTCCCTCCTAAACTAAGCAAGCCTCAAGAGGAGGCTTACCTCCTCTAGGGAACTCTTCCAGGTGCCTCACCTGAGCAAGCCGGCTCTCTCCCACACCTGTGCACCCTCCAGCTTCTGCTCCGTTCTAGTAGATGAGTCCCTGCTCAATGCCAGGAGCTGTGCTGGATGCTGGGGTGGTTGAGTTTTGTAATTGTGTGCTGATTCCCTCTTACCCTTGGCCCCAGGTTCTTGGGTGACAGTCGTGGTACACTTGAGGAATGCTAATACTGAAGCTCTCCTGGACCCTTATGCTCCCTCCCCTTGCATCTCACAGGGTTAGAGTGTCTTCTCCTTGCAGGAACCTCTCAGAGGTAGGACCAGAGCGAAATCCTGTCCCACCACAGACCTGTAGCTCAGAGTCTGGCTTCTGTTGGGCACTTAAGAAAAAAAATAGCTGAATAATCTTAATTACCAATCTGAGCAATAGCCTTTGCTTTTTTTTTTCTTCCTTTTTTTTTTTTTTTTAAAGATTTCATCTTTAAGTAATCTCTACACTCAGTGTGGGGCTCCAGCTCACAACCCTGAGATCAAGAGTCACAGTCTGCACCAACTGAGCCAGCCGGGCGCCCCTATAGCCTTTGCTTTTTAAACGAACTTCTTGTTTTGTAATAACTTTAGATTTCTGTGAAAGTTGCAAGGATAGTCCAGACAGCCCTGGTATGCCCCATGCCCAGTGTTCCCCAGTGTTAATGACCCTCTGCTGTCATGGTGCCTTTGCCAACATGAACAACTGACACGGAGACATTCTTGTAGCCTAAGTTCAGACATTAAATCTTACCATTTTGAAGCCCTGGAATGTGTAAAGCTCTTTAGATTGGAAGCAGCGTTCCTATAAAATCTCTTCCTGATTTTCCTGCCTGTCGTCCCTAAGTTTCACAAGGACCTAGTGTCTAGGGACAGAGAGTAGAGAGGGCTAGGAACTACCATAGAGTTTGAATGTATCCCTCCGCACCCCCCCCTCCCCTCCCCGCCCGGGAGACCGAGAAACTAGAATATGAAGAGGCAGTATTCTTAGTTATTCCGTAGCGTATATAACCACTTCACCCTAGAGAGCTGTTCTGACGTGGGGAGCTGGCAAAACCAATCCTCAGCCGCTGGGAGTGCTTGAAATGCTGAGGTCAAGTTGCCAGTAGAATCTGCCTGGGTGGATTTAATGCCAGGAAGATATAAAATTGGCATTGCAAGAAGCTGCTTTGCCGAAGTTGAATAACACAGATTCTGTTAGCCTCGGAGCCCTGACACAAACACAAGAAAGGGAGGAAAGCCCTCTGGTTAACTAAGCCCATTTTGCCTATTTATTGCTATCACTTTTAATTTGTGAGGGCACGGTAGACCTGTCCTCAACTTGCTGGGTTTTTGATTTTTGCCTTTTCCATGTGTTCTGTTGGAGCTAGGTGCCTGCTGTAACTTCAGCAGCGACTTACCTATGTTTGTAGAAAATATGAAAACTGAAAAAGAAAAAAGCAGCAGCAATGGAAATCTTCCTTTCAAACTCTTCATTTGAGGTTCATTTGGTTTTCCATCTGTAGAAAAGTAGTTAGATCTGCTAATCCGTGAAACCTCTAGGGAGTGGAAATCTTGACATGAGATTTCGGGGGAGGTTGGAGAAAGTTCTGAACAACCAAGACATAGAGGGCTAGGGTTCTGGGGAGGACAGCAGAGGTTGGAATCAGGAAAGTCCCTGTTCCTTCTGTGATAGAAACCCTCTGAAAAGCTGTCTGCTGCTGAGAGAGAGATGGAAATCCTGGAGCCAACACAGTGTCGTCCCCACCCAGGGAACATCCCCTTAATCTGGCTCCTGAAGAGCCTCAGAACCAGGACCAGGACTCCCGGTGGGGAGATGCACTCGCCATCCCTCTGTCCCGCTGTCCTATAATGATGACACGACCTCTTATGCGATTGTCTGGACCACCTTGTGAATCGCAATTTACCCACATTTTACAGATAAGGCAACAGCCTGGCTTGTGGTTCCCTGGCCACCAAACACGGGGCACAGTTTGAGCCAAGCACTCTTGCAGCTTTGTCTCCCCTCACCCCCAGCAGCCTGTCTCTTGCCAAACCTCCCCTCCTGGGTCCCTCGTACTGTCACCTGGCTTCCCAGTGTTGGCACTCTCGCCCCCGGAGCACTGGCCCCCTTCGATTGCTCTTTGCATCTCTGCTTTTTCCTTCTCTTGTTCCAACACAGGGCTTCAAATGTTTGATTATGTCCTTATCCCACCATGTGTCCTGCTTCCATCAGCCTTCTGGGTCCCACCCTTTCAAGTGAGAAGGGCAGCAGCATGTGTGTAGCTAGCACCTTGGTCTTCCCCCTGTCAGTAGCAAGCCAGCCGGTAAACTCTGCTGGGAAGTGTCCCTAGGCCCTGACCGTGGGGAACTTTGTTACTAGTGGGAGAGATACAAAAGGATGTATTACAGGTTGTTGGAAAAGAAGGGCTCAGTGCAAACACATTAATTAGTCTTGCAGGAGACAGATGGCGGAGGCAGAACCTGAGGCAGGAGGGAGGAGGGGCGAGGACCAGGACCTGGAGGGCAGAGGTGCCAGGCCATGAGGTGTTGAAGTTGCCCAGACACTCCTGCCCGGATTCTGGAGAGGCTGTGGGGCTTCATCTGGGGCCAGCCAGACAGGTGGTAGGACTGAGGAAATCTTGCCCCTCCCAGTGGGTCCACTGATCACCAAGTTTGCAGTTCCTGAAATGTGTGGAGAAGAGCATTTCATCCTGTAAGTCCAGTAAGAAGGCAGACCGTGCGTGTGAAGGGAAGCTGGTTCTGCCAAAGGCAAACTGGCCTTCTGCCATTGCCCTTTGACGTGAATCCTTCCAGGCCTTTCCACACCCACACTTTGTGTGTGTGTGTGTGTGTGTGTGTGTGTGTGAGAGAGAGAGAGAGAAAGAGAGAGAGAGAGATTGAGAGAGAGTGAGTTTGAGTAGTTGGTACATACCTTCGGTATCAAAAATCTAAAGTCACCGGGACGCCTGGGTGGCTGTTGGTTAAGCGTCTCCTTCGGCTCAGGTCATGATCCCAGAGTCCTGGGATCAGGTCCCACATCAGGCTCCTTGCTCAATGGGGAGCCTGCTTCTTCTTCTTCTGCCTGCCGCTCCCCCTACTTGTGTGCTCTAATAAATAAATAAAATATTTTTAAAAAAATCTAAATTGTTCAAAAAGCAAATGGTGAAAAGGGAGTCACCTTCCTCGTGCTTCCTAGCCCCCAGCTGAGGTCCAGGGGCGTGTGCCCAAGAGCGCTGACAGGTGTTACCAGATGGCTGCAGCACAGCCAGCCCTCGCCAGTGGTGATAGCAACTTCTTAAAAATCTTCTTCCACCTGCTAGGTTGTAAGACCTACCAGACTCCCTTTAATTTGCTTTGAGAGTGAAGTTCACACAGGTTCATGTGTCTGCAAGGCAACAGCGGTCCAGTGCTTTGAATCCACTGCTTACTAGCTGTGCAACCTTGGCAGGTTGGTTAAGCTCTCTGGGCCCCAGTTTCCATATCTGCACAGTGGGACTCAGAAGAGTTTGCTGCCAGTTCATCTGGTTCTTGTGAAGTCTGCTGCTTAGAATAGTGTTGGCCTGGGCGGGGAGGCGGGGGGTGAGGGGGTCTCTGCAGAGCCCCCATGTTCCCTTTTCCATGGAAGATGTGGATGTCCCTGCCCGAGCCACCCACCGGGGTCCCACTTCCACCATGAACTCTGGCTAAATGCTTTGTATGCCTGGTGCCTCCCTTCCTCCTCCTTCCTGGGGGAAGTAGAGGGCTGGGACTGAGCCTGTCACCAGGTAGTGACAGGGCAGGGAGGAGGCGTGGAGAGTAGGGAGAATGGGTGTCTCAGGGTGTGGAGCCCTCAGGAGCCTCCATGGCATCCCGGAAATGTCAGAGCGCCCTGGCTGAGGCTTTATTTCTCAATGTTTTTGTCTTTCAAAGTGTGGTAACAGCACCATATGGACACGGGCCTGATTCACGTTCTCTTAAAATAATTATGCATGTTTATTTTAAGAGAGACATTTCTGGAATCCAGAATATTGTTTTCGCTCCAAAAAATTACCCCACAGTAATATCTTCTGTGGGGGGGGGGGATGGTTGCTGCCCTCCAAACCCAGGGGAAACATAATGTCCTATAGTAAACATGATTCACGGGACCCATCAGCCTTTCTGTGACTTCACGGAGGCTCCTAACTCTCCAGTAGCTCTATGTTGTAAAAGCCCATTTTGCGCACTGGGTGCCTGAAAATTTGGCTGTGATCTTGCCAGTGCCCCAGCAGATACCCAGTTTAGAAGCCTAGTGGAAACACCACCCAAAACGCTTCTCCGGAACCACAAATCCAGGCCTGGCCGAGCCCCCTTTGCTGGGTGGCAACAGGGGTGGCAATCAGGCCGGAGATGGTGGAATGTGTATATGTGAGGCACACTCCTGCCTTGGAAGGGTTGGCCGTGAGTGCTGAGCACGGACAAGGCTCAGTAAAGGTGACAGGAGACCATAAGGAGGGCGGTTCCACAGAGATGGGCCTTCTGGACACTGGCCGCTCCTCAGGCTGAGGTCAACTGGGGTGAAGGCCATCCTTGGAGGCCTGCAGTGGAAGGACACATGGCTGTGCCATCGAGCAATTCACGATAAACAGAAAAGCCTTGGCGAGTTGCCACTTTGAAAGGTGGTGTCCCATACAAAGGGAACGGCATGTGAGCTAAAAATAAGAGGTGTCACCCCTTTATTCTTATGAATAAAAGTGAAATCCCCCCCTTTTTAAAAAAAATTTATTTATTTGTCAGAGAGAGAGGGAGAGAGCACAGGCAGACAGAGTGGCAGGCAGAGGCAGAGGGAGAAGCAGGCTCCCTGCCGAGCAAGGAGCCCGATGTGGGACTCGATCCCAGGACGCTGGGATCATGTGACCTGAGCCGAAGGCAGCCGCTTAACCAACTGAGCCACCCAGGCATCCCTCCCCCGCCTTTTTTAAGTAATCTCTGTACCCAGCATGGGGCTTGAACTCACAACTCCGAGATCAAGAATCACACACACTGTCAACTGAGCCAGCCAGGCACCCTGAAATCCCTTGTTTCAAGGCTGGAGGGAGTTTCTGGGAGTTTCTCCATTCAGTCACGGGGAACAGTGTTTCTGCCACTAAAAGGGCAGGACTCTCGAGACCTGACCAGGCAGCTCGTGAATGGTCTGAGATTCCTGTCTCTTGGCCCCTTTACTGCGTACTTTTTTTTAATTTTTTTTAAAGATTTTATTTATTTATTTGTCAGAGAGAGAGAGTGCGCACAAGCAGGCAAGTGGGAGGCAGAGGGAGAAGCAGGCTCCCTGTGGAGCAAGGAGCCCGATGCAGGACTTGATCCCAGGATCCTGGGATCATGACCTGAGCCAAAGGCAGCGGCTTAACGGACTGAGCCACCCAGGCGTCCCTACCACATACTTTTAGAGTCTTCATTGAGGGAGTCTGAGGAAAGAAGGGACAAAACTGAAGACTCCTTTCAATAAAGGAGAAAGACTCAGGTGAAGGTATGAAACCAGACTCAACATGAGTTCAGTAAGAAGTCAGGTCAGGAGGCGCCTGGCTGGCTCAGTTGGTAGAGCGTGGGACTCTCAGTCTCTGGCTTGTGAGTTCAGGTGTGGAGCCTACTTTAAAATATATATATATATTTTTTAAAAAAGTTCTTTCCTTCCTTATGAGTCATCACCAAATTGTGGGGGGCGGGGGAGGTTGCACGCGTGGGTTGACAGTACCTGTGTGGCCCGTGTGGGACATGGGCTGGGAGCTGGGCTGCTGTGGGTGGGATCCATCCGGATTGACCCCCATCCCCATGACCTCAAAGATGGGAGGGATGCCAGGGTTCCGATTCAGAGTGCCCAGTAGTTTGGGCAACAAATAAAACCCAATAGAATGTATCAGGGCTAATGTGATGGCTTGAAAAGGTTAAAGTTTTGGGAATCCCTGATGGGGAATATCTAATACAATCAGACTTCTTCAGAGGCTCCCTTAATCCTTGGTTGAGAAGACTTTGAGTGGAGAAAGAAACAGAGCTTCGTTTTGGAAGACAGATGTGTCGGCGTCCGTGTGTGTCCCTTGTGTGGAACCTTCCTCCACGATATTCTTGCCGGCTGATTTTCTCTGTTGGGAAATGGGACAACCATTAATTTCTGTTTCTGGTATAAACCAGGACCCACCTTTTCCCTTTCCTACAGATGGGTATCCATAATGTCCAGCACCGTTTTAGGAAACCTCTCTCGCAGTGAGCTGCGATACCGCTGTCGCTGTATCTGGTGTCCATGGAGGCATAGGTCTGTTTCTAGGTTCTCTTTCAAGTCCCATCAGCCTGTTTTCCTGTCCCCTGCCAGCACTGCTCTGCCCCCGTGACTGTGGAAAATGGCAGGACGGCTCTCTGCCAGACTCATGTAGCAAATGTGTTTCCATCACGCTCTTCGAGAGCGCCCTCGCTGGTTTTGACCTTTGACAGGTGGGGCTCAGGACACACTACCCTAAAATATGTCACCATGCATGTTGACTATCTTAAGCTGGAGGAATTTGAGAAAATGACAGAAGGAAGGAGGTCATTCTGACCTCCCCCTTTGCCCTTATTCCCTGACACTGGTCATAAGACCCTCCTGGGAAAGGTGTCCTCCCTGTACGAGGAGGAGGGAAGACCTTCCTATCAGGGACAGAGAATTTGAGGCCAAGAATTCTGCACAACCTTATTAAAGGTCGTCTTTCTAGTTACTTCTTCACCACTGAATACCCCCTTGACCAAAGACCTCTGCCTTGTCAGTTCTTCACAAATTGTTTCTTTGTCTAAGTGATAGAAAAGCTTCCTGCACTGTTGCTATTGGTTCTTCATTCTCTTGTGGAAACATTCCCTAAGATCTGTGTGCTTTTCTCCTGCTGATCTTTCTTTGCCAGTTTAATTTCCAGACCTAGCCAGGGACCCCAAGAGGGTTGAGGAAACTTTTATCCTCCCCTATAGACACTTTTAGGATTAAATTTTAGAATCCAGTCTCACTGCCTCTCACTGGCTCCCTGGCTTGCGTATGCGTGCGCATGTGCACACGCGCGCACACACATACACACACACACACACCAACACATCTTACTGGATTTTGATTTGAATTGTATTTGATTTAAAAATTACTTCTGGGGGGGGCACACCCAGCTGACTCAATCAGCAGACAGTGCCACTCTCTGATCTTGAAGTCATGAATTTGAGCCCCATGTTGAGTGTAGAAATTACTTAATTAAATTTACGTGTGTCTGGGTGGCTCAGTTGGTTAAGCATCCAACTCAGTTTTGGCTCTGATCATGATCATTTAGGGTCACGGGATCAAGCCCTGCCTTGGGCTCTACCTTCAGCATGGAGTCTGCTTGAGATTCTCCCTCCCACACAGCCCCTGCCCCTGTGCTCATGCTCTCTCTCTCTCTTTCTCTCTCTCAGATAAAATAAATACAACCTTTAAAAACAAATACAGTTAAAATAATAAAAATAAAAATCACTTTGGGGAGAATTCATATGTTTACAATATCTTCCAGTCCTGATTTTGGTCTATCTCCATTTATTTAGGTATTCCTTATTGTCCCTCAAAAATTTATGCTCTCTCTGTAAAGGTGTCTCAGGTCTTTGAATTTATTCTTAGATACTTTGTACTTTAACACTGTTGCCTAAGTGTATATTTTTCTATTCTGATCTTTATGTCTTGTTGCCTTGTCTTGCAGAGCTGGCTGGGACTTGGGGGGAGGGTGGTAGGGCTGTGTGGAAATGGTGGTGTAGAGGCTCATTCCTGATCTCAAAGAGAAAGTTTTCTAAGTCTTACCCGAGAAGCTGATTGTGGGTTATTGTGGGTTCTGTTTTTATAGATGTCTCTTAACAGATAAGGAAGTTCTCTTATTTCCTTAGTCTGCACAGAATGTTGCTAGAATTGTCAATTGATGTTAGATTTTGTCAAATGCTTTCTCTGCATCTATCGAGATAAACAGATTGAGAGAACAATAGGTGGTACATTGTATTAACTGTATTTCCTAACGTTAAATGATTTTGAATTCCTGTGATAAAGTCAACCTAATTGTATTTTATTATCCTTTTAAAATAGTATTAGATTCCGTTTGGTAAACTGATTTCGGGTATTTGAATCTTGGTTCATGAGAAGAAGATTGTAGCGAATTTCATTCTTGCATTACCCTCATCAAGGTTTGGTTTCGGGTCAAGCTAGCTGGTTCGTTCCCATTGCTTTAATGTTTATCAGATCGTTTGGGTTTGCTGTTTCTCCCTGAGTCCTATTTTTCAGTTATATTTCTTCTAGGAATTTATCTGTGTGATTTACGTTTTCAAATATATTCAGTTGATCACAACATCCTCTTACCATATATATCTCATCCAAAGAAAGTGATATCCCATTTCCATTTCTGCCAGGTTATTACTTCTGTCCGATCTCTCCCTCCCACCTCTCTCCCCAAATCAGTCGAACAAAGTTTTATCAGTTTTATCTGTCTTTTCCAAGAACAAACTTTTGGCTTTGTTGATCCTCTCTCGCATGTTTTCCTTGCCTGTTACATTACATTTTTTCCTGTTTATTTCCTTCCTTATATTTTCTTTGTGTTGTTTCTCTGTTGCTTTTTTTTTTTTTAAAGACTTTATTTGTTTGACAGAGAGACAGCAAGAGAGGGAACACAAGCAGGGGGAGTGGGAGAGGGAGAAGCAGGCTTCCCGCCAAGCAGGGAGCCTGATATGGGGCTCGATCCCAGGACCCCGGGGTCATGACCTGAGGCGAAAGCAGACGCTTAACTGAGCCACCCAGGCACCCCTCTCTGTTACTTTTTTAACTTCTATTTTTTTAAATATATATTTTTAAAGATTTATTTGACAGAGAATGACCACGAGAGAGGGAACACAAGCAGGGCGCAGAGAGAGAGGGAGAAGCAGACTTTCCGCTGAGCAGGGAGCCCAGTGTGGGGCTTGATCCCAGGACCTGGCATCATGACCTGAGCCGAAGGCAGACGCTTAACAACTGAGCCACCCAGGCGCCCCTACTTTTTTTTTTTTTTTTAAACTTTTAAAGATGGGTGTTTACTGTTGGTGAGAATACAAGCCGGTGCAACTACTCTGGAAAACAGTATGGAGGTTCCTCAAGAAGTTAAAAATAGAGCTTCCCTATGACCCATCAATCGCACTACTGGGTATTTACCCCAAAGATACAGACGTAGTGAAAAGAAGGGGCACGTGCACCCCTGTGTTTATAGCAGCAACATTCACAACAGCCAAACTGTGGAAAGAGCCCAGATGTCCATGGACAGATGAATGGGTAAAGAAGACGTGGTCCGTGTGTGTGTATACATGCACACAATGGAATACTACTCAGCCATCACAAAAAAAAACAAACATTCCCATTTGCAATGATGTGGATAGAACTAAAGGGTATTATGCTAAGCGAAATAAGTCAGAGAAAGACAAATATCATATGATCTCACTCATGTGGAATTTAATAAACAAAACAGGGACGCCTGGGTGGTTCAGTCAGTTAAGCATCTGCCTTCAGCTTGGGTCATGATCCCAGGGTCCTGGGATCGAGCCCCATGTCAGGCTCCCTGCTCCACAGGAAACCTGCTTCTCCCTCTTCCACTCCCCCTGCTTGTACACCCTCTCTCGTCTCTCTCCCAATGTCAAATAAATAAATAAATAAAATTTTTTTTAAAAGGAAAGAAAACAGAGGATCATATGGGAAGAGGAAAAGAAAACCAGATGAAATCAGAGAGGGAGCCAAACCATAAAAGACTCTTAATCATCAGAAACAAACTGAGGGTTGCTGGAGGGGAGGTGGGTGAGGGGACGGGGTAACTGGGTGATGCGCATTAAGATGGGCACGTGATGTAATGCGCACTGGTGTTATATAAGACTGATGAATCACTGAACTATACCTCTGAAACTAATAATACACTATATGCTAATTAATTGAATTTAGATTTTAAAAATTCTCTGAGGGGAAAAAAAAGTCAACCTTAAAAAAAAGATCATCATAGCAAGATTCCTTGTGTTGCCTTTTGACATCCACACCCACTTCAGCCCCCTCTTAACCCCCAGCATCCTCTAATCGGTTCCCCATTTCCATGATTTTGTCACTTCAAGAATATTCTACAAATGGAATAATACAGTATGTCACCTTTGGGGGGCTGGCTTTTTCTTTTTTTTACTTAGCATAATCCTCTGAAGATTCCTTCAGGTCATTGGGCTCCCTGCTCAGCAGGGAGTCTGCATCTCCCTCTCCTTTTTCCTCTCCCCCCAGCTTAGGCTCTCTCTCTCTCTCTCAAATAAATAAGTAAAATCTTAAAAGAAAAAATGGGTGTTTAGCTCATCAGTTCAACCTATCATATTTTCTAGTCTACATCCTGTAAGATTATACATTTCCCTTTAAGTACTAGAAAGTAGTTATTTTATTATTGTTTAATAATATTAATAAAAAGATCTTTTAATTTCCATTCTTAGACCCATGAGTATATAGAAATACATTCCTTTCTCCTCAGATTATACTTTTTTAATATGAGAGAATAATTGACACACAATATCTATTAGTTTTAACTGTACATAATATTGATTGGGTATTTTTATATATTATGAAATGATCCCCACCATAAATCTGGTGTCCCCTGTCCCTGTACAAAATCATTACAAAGTTACTGACCATATTCTCTATGCCGTACATTATATCCCCATGACTTCTTTATTTTGTGACTGGAAGTTCATACCCCTTAATCCCCTTCACCTACTTTGCCCATCCCCCCACTCTGTCCCCTTTAGTAACCCACCATTTGTTTTCTGTATCTGTGAGTCTCTTTCTGTTTTGTTTTTTCTTTCATTTTTTTTTGTTTAGATCCCACATACAAGTGCGGTCATATGGTGTTTGTCCCTCTCCGACTTCTTTCACCTAGTGTGGTACCGTTGACATTGAGCCGCGTGCGATTTCGTGATGAGATGACAGCACGGTGTTCCACTGTGTATGGCCACATCTTCTTTATCCATTCATCTATCAGTGGACACTTGGCTGCTTCCATCGCTTTCCTTTTCTCCCCATCCTCGCTAACTTTTATTTTTTTTTGTCTCATTGATAATAGCCAATCTGGCAGGTGTGCGCTGATAGCTTATTAAAAAACCGCAATAAAATGAAAACTAGTTTTGTATTTCCCAGATGATGAGTTACACTGAGTCATCATCTATCTTTTCATGTGTCCGTGGCTATCCGCATGTCTTCTTTGGAAGAATGCCCATTAAAGTCCTCTGCCCATTTTTTTTTTAAGTAGGCTGCACACCCAACGTGTGTGCACAAGCCCTAGATCAAGAGTTGCTTGCTCTACCAACCGAGCCAGCCGGGTGGCCCCCCTGCCCCTTTTTATCCAGGATGTTTGTTTTTAAATTGTGTTAAGTCCCTTGTATATTTTGGATATTAACCCCTTATCAGATGTGTGATTTGCAAATATTTTCTCCCATTGCACAGGTGGTCTTTTGTTGATGGTTTCCTTTGCTGTGGAAAAGCTTTTTAGTTCGATGTAATCCCACTTGTTTATTTTCTCTTTTGTCACCCTTGTCTGGAGAGAGGGGTCCCCAAAACATACCGCTACGAATGAGGTCACAGAGCTTCCTGCCTATGGCTTCTTTGAGAATTTAACAGTTTGGGGCCTTACATTCAAGTCTTTAATCCATTCTGGATTTATTTTTGTGTACAGTGTAAGACAGTGGTCCAGTTTCCTCCTTTCGCACCTAGCTGTCCAGTGCCCTCAGGACCGTTTAGTGAAGAGACTCATCGTATGTTCTTGCCACCACTGTCCTGGGTTGGCCGTACGCGTGGGAGTTTTGTGCTGGGCTCGCTAGTCATTCTGTTGATCTGCGTATGTGTCTTTGCACGAGGACCACACTGCCGTGAGTTCTGTGGCTTTGTAGTATAGTCTGAAATTAGGGACTGTGGTACCTCCAACTTTGGTTCTCTTTCTCTAGGTTGCTTTGGCTATTGGGGTCTTTTGTGGTTTTATACATATTTTAGGATCCTTTGTTCTATGAAAAATGCCATTGGTATTTTGTCAGGTGTTGCGTTGAATCTCTAGATTGCTTTGGGGAGGATGAGAATCGTAACAGTGTTCTTCCAGTCCACGAGCACAGAACATCTTTCCATTTCTTCGTGTTGACATACATTTCTACATTTCCAAGCATACAAAGATTTTTCTTTTTTCTTTCTTTTTTTTTTAAATTTTATTTATTTATTTGACAGAGATCACAAGTAGGCAGAGAGGCAGGCAGAGAGAGAGGGGGAAGCAGGCTCCCTGCTGAGCAGAGAGCCCGATGCGGGGCTCGATCCCAGTACCCTGAGATCATGACCTGAGTCGAAGGCAGAGGCTTTAACCCACTGAGCCGCCCAGGCACCCCCAAAGATTTTTCTTGTTAGGTTTTCTTACTGATTTCTAACTTAAGTGTATTGTGGTCAGAGAATAAACTGTGTTTTAAATTTGGGGAAGTTGGTTGAGACTCGTAGGTGGGCTTTTGTAAATGTTTGCATGCTGTGTATGAATATGGGTTCTGCAGTTCTTACAGTTTTCTCCATGTCTTTTAGGGCCAATTTGTTCGTCACATTTTGCATATCCTCTCTGCCCATAATCATTTGTGTTTGTCGATTCTATCGGTCACTGAAAAGCATAGTAAAAGAGAAATGTATTTATACTATATATGCTATGTTTTAAGTACAATATAAATATGTAATAAGTATACTGTATTTACACACTATAATCAGTGATCCTATTCTTTTTTTTTTTTTAAACAGAGCTTTCTGCCCCGTGTGGGGCTTGAACTCACCATCCTGAGATCAAAAGTCACATGCTCAATGACTGAGCCAGCCAGGCACCCCCAGTAATCCTATTCTGATTGAAGATTTACTTCTTACTCCCTGCAGTTATGTCAGTGTTTGATTTATATATTTTGAGGCTTTGTTACTAAGTGATAAGGTTTACACTTGCTATTTCTCTCCCTGCTATTTTTATCATTATGAAGTAATGCATTTTTCTATCTAGCAAAAGTCTTCCCTTAAATATTTATTTAAGGGAAGTGCTAATATATTAATATTTTTTCATTTGCATATCATACTTTTTCTGTCCTTTAGCCACTTTTTAAAAATTTATTGACAGAGAGATCACAAGTAGGCAGAGAGGCAGGCAGAGGGCGGGGGGAGCAGGCTTCCTGCGGAGCAGAGAGCCCAAGGTGGGGCTCAATCCCAGGACCCTGAGATCATGACCTGAGCCGAAGGCAGAGGCTTAACCACTGAGCCACCCAGGTGCCCCTAGCCACTTTTTTTAAAAGTAATTTCTACACCCAACATAGGCCTCAAACACATGACCCCAACATCGAGTCACTGCCCTACCGACTGAGACAGCCAGATGTCCAATCCTTTTACTACTTCAATTTCTTTATTGTGAATCACATATATATAATACATAAGACAAATATATTGTCAGCAAATAATTATAAGCCCTATGTCTGTATTGCCACCACCCTGGTTTCTAGCCTTATCTTTTAGCCACTCTGTGTTCTTACTTTGAGGTATGTCTCTTGTAAATTAAGTCTAGGTGAGTTGTTGAACTCACAACTTCAAGAGATTCATGTTCCCTCAGCTGGGCCCCCCTTTCTTGCATCTTTTTAGACTGATATTTTATCATTCACTGATACGCCCCTTTGTAGGGTTTGGAATTATACAGTTAGGTTTTGTTGTTCTAGAAATGTCATCAAAATCACAACATTTATCCTTACGTTCCCAGAATCTGAAGCTTAACCAATACTTATAGCTACTTTTTTTAATAATACAAGGACTCTAGAAAGTTTTCATCAGAGCTCTCACCCTGAGTTACTGTGCTCATGTATTATGGTGATATGTTTTCTTTTTCTTTTATATTTTTAGGGGAGAATGAGGGTTGGGGGGGAGGAGGGAGAGAGAGAGAGAGAGAGAGGATCTTAAGCAGACTCCATGCCCGGCGTGGAGCCTGAGGCAAGGCTCAGTCTTACCACCTTGAGACCATGACCTGAGCAGAAATCAAGAGTCCGACACTTAACCGACTGAGCCATCCGAGTGCCCCACACAGTCCTATTTCTTCAAAGCTCTATGAGATACTGCTGTTCTGTTTACCCATGGACTTACCATCTCCTTCATTCCCATTCTTTTTTTTAGACTCTCACGTTTAGTGCTGTTTTTCTTTTGTCTGAAGCACATCCTTGTGCTTCCTCTAGTGATATTTTGCTGAAGTCAGACTTTTTAGTTGCCTGAAAACATTGTTCCGGAATTCTTGAAAGATATTTTCACTGGATGTAGAATTCTGGAATAGCCATCATTGTCTTTCAGGACCTTAAAGGTACCTTTCCTGACTGCCTTCTGGGTTCTGTTGTCTATTTAGGAAATTGTTCTATTGAAAGGTAATTTTCCCTCCCCTTCTGGATACTTCTAATACTTTTTTTTCTCTTTCTTTGGTGTTCTACAGGTGTTCTGCCCCATTTTTCCTCTCACTTTACCATCCATCAGTCTAAATATGTGTCTGGGCCTTCACCGTCATTTGCAAACAGTCAAACCCCATCGATGTTGTGAATGTTTTCCCCTATGGTTTCATCTAACAGTTTACAGTTTTCATTCTTACATTGATTTTTTTTTTTAAAGTTTGGGGGTTTTTTTTGTGTGTGTGTGTGTGTGTGTGTGTGTAATTAAAAAAAAATTTTTTTTTATTTGACAGAGAGAGCAGGAACACAAGCAGGGGGAGCTGCAGAGGGAGAACCAGGCTTCCTGCCGAGCAGGGAGCCTGATGCGAGGCTTGATCCCAGGACCCTGGGATCATGACCTGAGCCGATCGCAGATGCCCAACCGACTGAACCACCCAGGCGCCCCTCATTCTTACATTTAGGTCTTGGATCCATTTTGAGTTATTTCTTGTATATGGTGTTAAATAAGGGTCCAGCCTCGTTTTTGTTTTGCATGTGGATATCCAGTTTCCCTAGCACTGTTTGTTAAAAAGACTGCCCTTTCCCCACTGAATCATCTCGGTGCCCTTGTTGAAAATCAGTTGAGCATATAAAGGGTTTGTTTCTGGATTGATATGTAACTTCTTCACGATTAATTAAACAGGATCCCTCCTGTGTATTCATAAATGTCACGGTGCTTTGAGTCATTAATTCCAGGATTTGGGACAAGATGTATGCCGTCCTGCTGTTAGCCTCTCTCAGACGGGAGGCTTGTTGGCTGCTTTTTCCTTTATGTTTCCAGAAGTCACACACAACCTAAAATGCACTAAATCAGATGTTTTTCTCAAATGATCTGGATCCAAAAGTAGTTCACTCGCCACTTCCAATGGCATCTAGAATGAAACCGTGACAAATAGTAAAGAATTCGATCTTCTGGGTCTGCCTCTCCCCACCCTGTTCCTGGGAACACACAATTCCCAAGCATCCCTCCTCGAAGTCTCTCGTTCCCTCCATAACCCAGTGCTTTGTCATGATTGGTTGACAGGTTGTGACTTTTCTCTCATCCCAGCTGTGTGGACAGTGCCACACGCCCTCCGAACGACGACGGCCCTTGCGTGCGTCTTCCGCTGTCTCTTCTGTCAGAGGGCCCAGCAGAGCTGCCGGCCGTCCGGTGCCAGCCCTGACCTGAGCGAGGAGCGCCCAGCCGAGATGGTGAAGATGACAAAATCCAAAACGTTCCAAGCTTATTTGCCAAACTGTCACCGAACCTACAGCTGTGTCCACTGCAGAGCCCACCTGGCCAACCATGATGAGCTGATCTCCAAGGCAAGTGGTTGGTGTCCAGGGAGCGATGGGCTCCCGGTCACGGTGACTGTACCTTCCTACCAGATGGACATTTGACCATCATGTGACTTCTGGGGTTGGTGGCGTCCTAGGAGTCTAGGGCCTTCTGGGCAGCGCTGATGAACGTTTTGTGCGTGATTGAGTGTGACTGACTGCTATCTTGTTATCTCGGTATGACTGTGATGTTGGCGTGCCATTGGGCATGGTGTTGGCACAGGGTGGGTGTTGGAGGGCTAGGCAGCTGGGACAGAAAATCACAGAAAGCAAGACGAGTAGGTTATTTGTCAGAGCAGTAGAGTTCACGTAAGACCAAGAAACACTGAAGGAGCAAAGGAAGTCTAGAAGATCTGTGGAAATAGTCCAATAATGAGGAAATTAAATGTTAACTCGGAATGCTGAAGAAGAAAACAGGGTATCGTGGGGGGATGGGGAAAATTGGATCTTTTAGAAAAATACGCAGGAGAGAAGCTGTGAAGAGGGCCATCTTTGTCATTAGTCAGTGATGCCCCGGCCTGTGGGAGCTGTTCCTTGGTGCAGGTGGGTCTCGTTGTGAGAAGGCTCTGGTTTTATCTGTGGGCCACCTCTGGCACCCCACCTGTTCCCAGGAAGTTTTATTGGGCCACAGCCACGTTTGTGTGTTTCCACAGCACCAGTGGCTGCTGTCGGGCTGGCCAGAGCACCAGCATCCTTACCGCAGAAGCCGCGCGGCCCCCAGAGCTGAAAACATTTCTCAGCTGGCCCTTGTTTATGGAAGTTTGCAGACCTCCTGCTCTAGTCTGACTTCTGTCTCGCCCCGAACCACAGATCTGGCCACATCACGGATCCAAACCCTGTTTAAAAAATAAGGATTTGGGACGCCTGGGTGGCTCAGTTGGTTAAGCGGCTGCCTTCGGCTCAGGTCATGATCCCAGTGTCCTGGGATCGAGTCCCACATCGGGCTCCTTGCTCAGCGGGGAGCCTGCTTCTCCCTCTGCCTCTGCCCGTCACTCTGTCTGCCTGTGCTCACTCGCTCTCTCTCCCTCTCTGACAAATAAATAAATTAAAAAAAAAAATCTCATCACCTGTAAGTGATAGAGACTTTAAAAAAAAAATAAGGATTCGTGGGGCACCTTGGTGGCTCAGAGGGTTAAGCATCTGCCTTCGGCTCAGGTCATGATCCCAGGGTCCTGGGATCGAGCCCCGAATCGGGCTCTCTGCTCAGCGGGGAGCCTGCTTCCCCCTCTCTCTCTGCCTGCCTCTCTGCCTACTAGTGATCTCTGTCAAATAAATAAATAACCTTTAAAAAAATTTTTTTAAAATAAGGATTTATAAGGGTGCGGGGGGAGAATTTGAAGAGCAGGCAAGAGAATTAGGAAAATTGGTCTACAGAATTGAAGGCTAATAAGGATGTGAGGGGAAGCCCGTGACATGATTATTTGTTAAACTGGACATAAAGTAATATTCTTAATTCTGGAAAGCCACTGGAAAGGAAAACTCTTAAAAAGGGTTTTTCTTGTTCTTTTCAAGTCTGAAAGCTGTATGTTTAGATCAAAACACCACTAGCCTCAGGCCAGGGTATGAGGCAGTAACAAAGAGCCCCCAAACCACAGGGGCTTAGTGGCTTAGCATGAGGGTCTCTGTGTTGCTCCAGTGGATGTGTGTCCCTGGTCAGCAGGGGCCACTGCCGTCTGTGCCCGTGCAAGGGACTGTGCGAACCAGCACAGTGCGGTGCCGTGTGCACGGGAGGCAGGGACAGATCTGCTTTCCCCTCCTCACCCCTGACTCCATTCCTTCTGCTTATCTCTGTTAGTTGTGTGGCATATGTGGTCTCTTTCTGGCCTATAAGATCATGGTTTTCCCTTTATCTTTTAAGATTTTATTTACTCAAGAGCGTGAGAGAGAGGGAGAGCACAAGTAGGGGAAGGGGCAGAGGGAGAGGGAGAAGCAGGCTTCCCACCAGGCGGGGAGCCCGATGTGGGACTTGATCCCAGGACCTCTGGATCATGACCTGAGCCGAAGGCAGACGCTTGATTGACTGAGCCACTCTGGTGCCCTATGGTTTTCCCCTTAATTGAAGGGCCCCCACGGCACGGCACGGCACAGCGTGTCATGGCTAGCTCTCCTTCACTTCCCAGTGTGACTCTCGCACCGCACACGCTCGTGCCCAGCTGCTTCCGTCCCCTTAATGTCTGCATGTGTCCTGGATGTGAGCGCCCTCGTTTGCTCACTTGTGTGGGTATCCACGTGTCCCATGCTTTTGCAATTGCAAATACTTACCAGTAACCGTTCTTGTCACGCATTTCCCTATGTGCTCCGGTTGGTTTGTCTTGACAGTGAGTCCTTGTTGCGGAGCGGCTGGTCACACAGTGTGTGCCTCTTACATTGAAAGATACTGTCACCCTCTGCTCCAGTCAACATTCCTCACAGTCTTTTGAATTTGTGCTGAGGTGGTAGGCAAAATAAAAAAAACAACAACAACAAAAACAAAACTAAAAAAACACTCAAAGAAGTTCTCTTCATTTGGTTATTTTTGAGGTCCCTGTGTTCTGCTTGGACATTTGGACCTGGCACCGAAGCAGACGAGCCCCCCATCTGTCTAAGGGGGAACCCATATGCCCTCTTGTTGCTGAGAGTGCAGGGTGCGGGCGCTAAGTCTGGAACTGCCCCGACTGTACCCCATCCTGCCTCCATTCTCATTCCAGACTCCGTGCTATGCTACCAGCTGTTCCTTGGCTTATAGCACTTTCCTGGGGAGATGTCATCAGAAGGTCCCTTCCTCCAAGAAAGGAGTCATCTTGGGCTGTGGTTTTGCTTTCAGTTTCAATGGAAAAGCATGGGAACGTCCCCTTGCCCCTACTGTCTGACTGACGGGAGCTAGTCTAGCAGGGAGAAGCGGGACACTGAGTGGCCCCTCTGGGGCTCTAGGAGTGCTATGACTTCTGGGTCCTGTGTGAGGTCCGGGGTCCTGGAGGCCTGTGGTCAGCGCTCCTCCTGAGCGCTGCTCGAGATGCCCCGCAAGGTGGCCCTTCCACCCACATTGAAGTCCATGACCTGAAACAGTCTCTCCACCTTCATCCCAAAATGCCAGACTTTTCCTCTTACCGCAGTACATCTGTTAAAATTTTTTTCTTCTTTGCAGTCTTTTCAGGGAAGTCAGGGACGAGCCTACCTCTTCAATTCTGTGTGAGTACTACTGCCATTGGCCTTGAGGACATGGCTGTGTCCATGGTCCGATCACATTCAGTGCTCCTGTCCATCCATGCACGTGATCACACAAAGCTGGACTGTGCAGAGTTCCTTGATGAGCTAGAATGATCCAGCCGTTTTGTTTTTGGTTTTTAAGATCTTATTTATTTGAGAGAGCACGAGCCGGGGTGGGCAGGGGCAGAAGGGGAGGGAAAAGTAGGCTCAGGAACCGGGAATCATGACTGAGCCACCCAGGCGCCCCTAGAATGACCCAGTGTTTTGATAGCTTAAGGAATTCTGCTCTCTTTAGTGTGAGAGTTTGCGGGAAGGGTGTGCTCTTACCTGAGACCTAGCTCCCACATGAGGCATGGTCTGTGACCCATTTGTGGTGGGTTTGATTTTTGACAGTGCTCCATGCAGGACGGTGGTCACGGCCCCCGCGCCCCATCCCATCTTGGGATTCTGAAGAAATAAAGAGTTGATCCTTCCCCCAAGGGCGGTGGTGGGCAGGGGCGAGGCCTCTGGTCTTCAGCGCGGTCCTGCCTGCTCCCCTGCAGGGTGAACGTGGGCTGTGGCCCGGCAGAGGAGAGGGTCCTTCTCACTGGGCTGCACGCGGTCGCAGACATCTACTGTGAAAACTGCAAAACCACGCTCGGGTGGAAATATGTGAGTACCCGTGCACTCCGGGCCCGCGGAGCCCGCGCCGACTCACCGCGGTACCAAAACACGCGTTACAGTCAGGAGCAAAATTTGCAAAGGAGTAAGACCTCCTGCCCGAAGTGTCCCGTGTTCTCGTCGTAGAGTGTCTTTCTAGCCGATTGAAGATGGAGGTCCTCACGTGGCCGCACCCATGCTTCCCTGACTCCCGAGGTGGGACGTGGGTAACAGCCATGCTGGTTGGCGGGCACGTGGCCCTGCCCTCCGAGGATCCTCTGGCAGGAGGGGAGCGACCCACCCATGTGGGAGACACTCCCTGGTGGCTGGGGCGGGCCCCCAGCAAGGCCTCGCCTCACTGGCCCACCTGGGGCTTGGCCCACAGGCAGCTTCTGCCCGCTCCCCCCAAGCCACACTTCCTGATCCCGTTGTTCCCCACCCCTCCTGTTGACTCCCAAGTCTGTCCCCTGTGCCCCCGACCACCGCCAGCCGTGGCACCTGAGAGGTGCGTCTGGGTGTGGCTGGTGCCTGCCTGTTGTCTGCTACAGCCATTCTGGCCATCTTGGTCAGGGCTGCCTGTGCTTTCTCTTTCTGGAATTCCTGTTTTCCTGTCCTCCACGTTCCTCGACACACATGAGGAGACGCAGTCCCCGGCGTGGAAATGGGCTCCGAGAGGCCTGCATGTGCACACACATACACCCTGCCAAGCCCCATTCCGTTTCTACCTTCACTGCCCAGCCAAGGGCCCTCTCTCTCCCTCTAGCATCTTAAATGAACCCCCGGTGCTGGCTATAGTGTTCTCCACTGGCCTTTTACCTGCAGTCCCTGCAGGGAGGATCTCGCTCCCCTTCCTCCCTCCTGGATTATCTTATGCATGGTAGATGCTCAGGGACAAACTTGAATTACCCTTTCCCTGTGAAATGGATCTGTAAGGTTAAGGACAAGTAGAGGTGGGCTGCCCTTCCCTGCCCAGGCTCATCACCGAGACAGACCCCTCCCCTGGCCCTGGTCTGCAGAACAAGGGACACCTGGGGAGATTGGACCCCATATGCTTATTTTCTTTGCCAAGAGTGTAATGAAGTTGAAAAGTGAAGTCTATTCTGTCCTGAAACCTTCTTTCTACTTTTCTTTTTTTTTTTTTTTTTTCAAGGAACATGCCTTTGAAAGCAGTCAGAAATATAAGGAAGGAAAATTTATTATTGAGCTTGCCCACATGATCAAAGACAATGGTTGGGAGTAAAGTGAAAACTTCGTTCTCTTCTGAATACTAGTTTGTGGAAGAGACTGTAAGTGTAACGGAGACATAGGAGCACCCTGGACGGCCGTATTTCTTGAACTTGAACCTTGCAGCGGGCGGGCCTTTCCCGGCCGTTCCGGTGGTAAGGTGTCCCTCCAGCCTCTGTCCTGTTCACGTACATGGCTGTTTCTGAAATGTTTCAGTGACCTTTTCCCAGCTTCTCAAGTTCTAGAGACAGAATTAACTGGTTGATGACTTACCTGTCTAGTTAACACCTTCTTTTAAGCTATGCCTTTACGATAGAGTTTGGCTGTGCTCTTTCATGTTTGATAAAAAAAAAAAAAAAGAAAAAAAAATTCTGCAGACCACAGGATTAGGGTGGTTTTCAGAGAGCAAGTTCACACCGCTCTTTTTGAGTAAGGGTACTGCAGGCCACTTTTTCTCTTAATCCCTGAAACTACAGATGAGTTATTCCTCTTGCAGATGAGCTGTTAAGGCATAGTGCTCATTTAGGAATCTTCCAGAAACAGTCAACAAATCTGTACACCAAGGGGCCTTTTTTTTTTGAAGGCTTGTTCAGAACTAGAAGATACCACTGATTACATTTTAGACAAGCTATAAATAGAGAAATCTGTCTAATGGAACATCTTGTTTATTTAAGCCAACGCTTCTTTATCTAGAAAGCAAGCATTAGCAAAGGCTGTTCCAAGGGGCCGCAGGCGCGCATGTGCGGAGGCCGCAGTCGGGCAGGGCTCTGGAAGTGGAGCTTCTGTGTCAGTCGCTGACAGGGTGGTCCACGCAGTGAGGAGTGAACTCACTGGACGGAACCAGGTCGGATTTCCTTTTCTGTTCTGATGTACTTGAAGAAAAAGAAATACTTTTGCATATGGATGAGGCCAGACCTAGCAAGATGAACTTCCAAACTTGAGATTTGGGAGATCATTTTAAAATTTTTTTTAGGAAAGGTTAAAGTTTCAAAACAGATTTAAACTTAGTAAATGAATATGGGTCTCCCGTGCCCCACTGGTTCTGCCCCTTGAGCTGACACAGAAGGGACCTGGATGGTCGTCTACGCCCTGTGTCTCAGCAATGTATTTTAAGTTCTGATCCACCACTGCCTCCACAGGGAGACGGCACTACGCAGGGTTCTGGCCAATTTTCAGAGAATGAAGGCCAAAAACCATTCCCAAATCGGTTTTGGTTTTCAAGTTTCTGACCTGACTCCAGCCGCCTGGCCCGGCCTGCTGCTCCAGGAGTCTGGCGGGGCCTTGGGTGTAGCATGGCATGAAACTCCTGAGACCCCACTGCTGAGGGGCAGGAAAAGGGCCCAGCGAGGCAGGGAGAGAGAAGGGCAGCATACCCAGAAATTTCTCAGCCCGGCTGGTGGCTCTGAAACCACTGCAGCAAAGGTCAGCCCAGGGGCGAGCGTGAGCTGGCCAGGAAGGGTGAGAGAATGGCTTTCCAGTCCTGTGGAAGGTCCCTGCCCTCCCCGGAGCCCAGAGCCCATGGCCAGGCACTGAGCTCTCCTGACTGGCTCTGGCACAGCTGCTCACCCAGAGCTTCCCTCTTGGCACCGTCTCTCTGGCTAAGAGCGAAGCCTTAAAATTTGGGGAGATGCAGCGCCCCACTCTGGGTGAGGGGATGGGCGGCCAGGTTAGTGTCCACGCATATCCCAGCGTCAAGGGCAGGTCTTTGTACAGCTGTGTGGGCCTCTGCACGTGCAGGTACTCCAGCAGCCTGCTGCTTCCCCGAGCTGGCGTCCTCCGCAGGTTTAGGTTGTCCCAGCAGTCCCCATGTGTTTAAGTTCACATTCAGCTGTACAGCCTTCAGGCACCCCGGGGCCCAGGCCCACACACGTGGCACACCCGCTGCCAGGCTCTGAAACCTGAAGACACTTCGCCTTCCAGCTGGCACAGGCAGCGTGGACATCTGCGGCTTCGGTCCTCAGTGGCCACTTTGAAGGGACGGCAAGGCCCTTTAATTGAGGAGTGAGTGCTCCTCATTGAAAACTTCGCCTAAACTGACATTTCCCTCCTTGCCTTGTTTCCTTTGTGAGCCTCCGTGCTGCGCCCAAGGTCCCAAGAGGATGAGGGCTGGGGGGTCCTTGGGGCACCGAGGGCCAGGCTCCTGAGCGATTCCCCACAAGCTCTTCGTTTAAACTGAAGAATCTTCTCAAATTCTTCTGACCGAGTTTTGTATATACTAAACCTATATTTAAAGCTTTTATATGTTCTGGGCAAGTTTACTGCTCCTTGGATTTGAGCACTTTGGTTTTTGTATTGTCTTTTGTGATGGCATTGAAACATTTTTACTAGTGGTCTTAGGCTTTTTTTTTCTTTTTTTGGTAATTGATACCAACGAAAAACTCTTTACCACTTTTATTTGTTGGTCTTCTGAAAAATCCAAGCTCCTTTCAAAACCAAATGAACAGACCATGAGCTGGCTTCAGGGAAGGACATTCGGGAGACCACACACAACCAGACGTGCTGTCCAAGTGTGGGAATGTTCCACCCTCTTAAATCCCGAGACACTATCATCCTGCGACTTTTATTTAAATTATTTAAAGTATTTGTTTCCTTAAAGAATGGGAGAGGATGCCAGGACTAGAAATGCGTTGAACTGCAACCATGTCGCGTTCTCTGGCACGGCACGTCTGCTTTACCAGTGTGGTTTCATTTCGTTGCTGTTTTATATATACATATATATAGTATTTTTGTACCTTAATGCTTATTCTTGATGGCATCTGTCAGATATTAGGCGAGATCAGACATGGGAATTTTTCCAAAAGCCCTTTTAATTTACCTGAGGACCTCACCAGGTACTTACAAAATCCAAGTGGTTTTAATATTTAGAAAACTAATTTAAAAGTTCCAAAACGACCTACAGAAATGTAAACCCTCTTTTGTCAAAGGCTCTTGGGTGGGTCTGCAGCCTAGGGTGGCCTGGCCATGCTTTGAGCCAGGTGGGTGTGGTCACTGCAGCTGGAAGGACATACAGATGGACAGCAGCTGGAAGGTTTGCCCCTTGGAGCAGGACTGCCAAGCTCCCATGCACAAGCCTCCTTCAGCCTCCGTGTGCAGCCCTCTGTCCTGTGTCTGTGTGAGGTTAAAAATAAAGCTTCCACTGTCAGATGTGTCCTTTCCGGTAGCACCTCCTGTCTCGGGCGCCCTGCCCCAGTGCTGAGGGGCCCTGGGTTCCCGCTGGGAGCTTTGCATCTCCGAGCTCCTCCTGTGGCCGCTCCGGTCCTGTGCAGTAGCGTGCAGCCTGCCGTGTCCTAGAGCAGGGTGCCACCAGGCAAGTCTGGAGTGGGTACATGCAGCCCAAGAAAGCTTCACCTGGGCTTCCCCTGCCCCCAAACTCAGAAGTCTGAGGAGCCCGGGGGCCCTCTGGAACCTTCCCTAAGGCCGCCTCCTCACCCACCCACCCACCCACACCCTGAGTCACCAAGAGCTATTCAGAGGTCTGCGAGTGTGTTCACACAGCTGTCCCTGATGTAGCCCTCTCCTGGGTGGACCAGGTTCCGGGAGGCATTCTGGCCACAAACACCAGCTCTCTGATGTTTTGGTTTAGCTGGGAGGGATGGTGGGGAGGTCAGGGAGAAGGGCCTGGCCCCAGGTGCAGAAGACTGAGCAAGTGCTCTCTAGAACCCCGGTCCCTGGCTACAGTCACAGGCAGAGGACTGCGGAGGGACAGGATGCATGGGGAGCACAGACCTTGTCCTCCACACACACGACAGCCAGTGACTGGTGTGAAACGAGGACAATGGCCAGACGAGCTCTGGGAAGGGGGCCCAGATAGCACCTGGAGGATGTGTGTAAGGGGCTTGAACAGAGGCAGGCTAGAGAGCAGGCTTGGGTCTGGGGTTCAGTATCAGAGGTGGAAAGAGGGGAGCCCTGGGGCGCCCGGGTGGCTCAGTGGGTTAAGCCTCTGCCTTTGGCTCAGGTCATGCTCTCAGGGTCCTGGGATTGAGCTGCATCCCCCCCTCTCTCTGCTGCTCTGCCTACTTGTGATCTCTGTCAAATAAAATATTTTAAAAGGGGGGGCGCCCAAGTACATTCAGGAGCTGCTATTGACACTGATGGATCTGAGGTTTGGGTGAGGGAAAGAACCACCAAGGACAGAGCCTAAGTGAGGTTTGCAGTGTGACAAGCTGGAGCGGGTCGCGGCCCATGCCGACATGAGGATGACAGGCCTCAGGAGTGGGTGTGAGGGGGTGTACAGCTGTCCCACGCTTCTGCAGAGGCACTCTGGGAAAGCTGAGGTAGTGTTGTTCAAGGTCAGGAGCAGGGAAGCCACATGGGCACAGGCTACAGAAGAAACAGAAAACAAAGGGCAGACCAGCAAATGTTAAGATTTTTTTGACATTTATAGAAAAATAAAGGGAAGGGATTTTTAAATCCAGAAACACTGGGGAGGCTGGTCTGACAGCCTTAGTGCTGGGGTGAAGGGTCAAATGTTTGAGCCCGAAGTCAGGCCCTAAGGTCGGGGGGGTGGGGCAGCTGCTCCCATGGGCTCTTCTTACCATCCTGAGGCAGGGGGGCCAGAACAGGCCCACGGGGGAACATGGCTATGACCGCCCAGAGTCCTTGCGGGGGCAAGGGGGTGGGCAGGCCTCAGCGAGTCCAGGCAAAAGGCAGCAGGAGAGATTTTAGGAACTCGGGTCAAGGCTCTGGTCGAGGGTCCTCAAGCCACAGGCAACAAGAGCTCCCCAGTCTGTGGCAGCACCCAGGGGCTGTCCTCCCCAAGGCCTTGGGCGAGGAGGCCGGGCTCTGCAAGCCTGTGTTTCTAACGAGGTCCCAGGTGCTAACGCTGAGCAAACAGTACCCAAGGGAGACGACAAAAGTGGGGCTGGGGAGGGAGGCAGAGGCAGAGCCTTCCTCCCCCACCCAGGCCCACCCTGCAGGTGGGCCTAAGGGCCACAGCCCACGCCTGGTGGTCTGAGATATCGTTCGGGCTTGGCCCCGGCCTGAGAAGAGGGTCGGGCCACTGTACCGAGTGAAGGCGGGGAAGGCCCATGGACTCCGAGGGCCAAGAAAGGGGACTCCCGCAACAAGCAAGAGCTTTAGTGAGCTGTAGTCAGAAAGGCAGAGAACTCCGTGGTGTGGATACAGGCCCCCAGCCCTGAGTCCCTCTAGGGCTCCAGAGGGGCAGACCTGCTGCTACCAGGAGCTGAAGTCCCCAAAGCCTCGGCTGGGCTTTTTCTTGGCTGCAGGGACAGCTGTGCTGGTTGAGGGCTCTTCCTCTGCTGCCCGTTTCCTGGGAAGAAGAGAAGTGCTCAAGCTGCTGGGTGTAGACGAGTCCCCCACGCTGGGAGCCCACGCACACCCACAGCACCTGCTCAGTGTGAGGTCGCACAGTCACATATCCACCCCCACCCCGAGTCCTTGAGCTCCAGCCTGCACAGTGGCCCCCCCACGGCACCTGCCCCCCCCCCATGTCTGGTGCTCTCACCACGGGTGGGCTCTAACTGTGGGCCCTGGGAAGCTAGGAGAGCACCCCGCAAATGGGATGAACACCCTCACTGCACTCACGTGGCTGCTGGGTTGATGTACTTGCCCACCCCCTGGCGGTACGTCTGGGGCCCTTGGCTCCCCGCCTTGGGCTGTTGAGTTTTTATAGCGCTTTCTGGGGCCGCCTCCTCAAGCTGTGTCTTCTTCCGTTCCTCAGCAATCTGGGACAGAGCAGGGCAACAGCTGGCTCGGAACCCTGCAGCCTGGGTGGGGTTCCTGCAGCTCCCCGCCGGCCCAGTGGCCTCACCTGAGCATCAGCCTCCTCGTAGGGGTCCACAAACACGGTGGTGGAGTCGATGCGGATCTCCTCCTAGCAGCAGAGGGAGGCAAGTGAGCGGGCGGCGGGAGGCGGCAGGCCCCTCCAAACCCGCCTGCCCCATGCCCATCCTGGGCAGCAGTTCCCCCGGTCTCCCTTGGCACGTACCTTAGGGCGGTCGGTTTTGGGGTCACTCTCTACGTTCTCCATGGCTGTCAGCGTGTCAAAGCCCCCAACAACCCTGCAGCCAAGGAACAGGGGTACCTCTGAATGTGCCCCAGGGCAGGATACCCCCAAAAGCGTGGCAAGAAGAGGGGCAGAGGATGGGCCTGAGAAGGGCCACATGGATGGGGACGTGGCCTGGGGAGGGGAACCGAGGCGGGGCAAGTCTGGACAGGGCAGCTGGCCAGAAGGGGCCGGAGTGGCCCTCCCCTCAGCCGGGAGGCCCGCAGAGCCAGCCATCCCCTGGCTAACAGAAAAGGCCCAAGTCCCCACTTCTGCGTGGCCGTGACCGTGACCTCAGCAGTGATGGTCGTGAGACCAAATGAGCACTGAGTCGGGCATGGGGAAAGGCAGTGAGAAGGTCCCACTGAGAAAGGAGCCCACCCACACCAGCACCTCCAACCTCTTACCGCCCGAAGATGGTGTGCTTCTTGTCCAGGTATGCACAGGATCGAAAGGTGATAAAGCTGGGCGAGGAGGAAGGGGGATTAGGAAGAACCTGTGAGCTTCCCCGCCCAGCCTACTTGGCCCCCAAGGCTTCTAGGCACCCACTAGGCATCCCCGTCCCCCAAAAGCAGCTCTGGGAAGCTGGTGCTTCACTTGTGTGCGTGGACCCCACACGTATGCCTGGTTGGGGCAGGCCGTCAGCCAAGACCACTGAGGGGACCGGGACCCCGGTTCCCCAGGAGAAGGCCCAGGAAAGGCCAGGGGAGGCTCTGCCACCAGATCGGGCTGCAGCCAACTTCTGGTGGACAGACCCTGCCAGAGCCTGCAGGCAGAGGCTGCTGGGAGGGGCCTGAGGGGGGTGGAAAGGGAGACTGGACACCAGAGCCCATCCCACTGTGACAGCACGTGAAGAAGCGGGGACTCTGAACTGGAAGAGAGATGGGCAGGAAAGGGAGCAGAGACCCTGAGGAATGTGGGTAAACACCCATAAACGCTGACCTAGTAAATTTTCATATCTAATTTGGTGTAAAATGAGTGAAATTTAAATATCCAACTATACGAACATGTGAGCTGGCTGGGCTGGGGCATGGCACAGGCAGGGTTTGTCTGCGAGGGAGGGAGAGAGATTCAGTGGTAACTGCAGACTTTAAATAAATCTACTTAAAGCCAAAAGTGACACATAACTTCCAAATCAGGTGAAAGAGAAAAGGAAGAAATGAAAAATAGTTTTAAAAAGGGGTAACCACACGTGCCTGGGTGGGTCAGTCAGTTAAGCCTCTGCCTTTGGCTCAGGTCATGATCCCAGGGTCATGGGATCAAGCCCCACATCGGGCTCCCTGCTCAGCGGGAAGCCTGCTTCTCCCTCTCTCTGCCCCTGCTTGTGTTCCCTCTCTAGCTGTCTTTCTGTCAAATAAAATGTTTAAAAAAAAAGGGGGGGGATAACCAGGAAGTACAAATTAAGATAATAGAAAATACAGATACTGACTGGAAAGTTAAGTACACACCTACGACTGTCAGTTTGAATTAAAATAACCCCAAATCTAGGTGTGTGTCATTAAAAAGACACCCCTAAAACCTGAACGAAAGAATTTTACCTGGAATGTTCCAGAAAGAATCTGGAACGTTCCAGGTAAAAGCATGGAAGCAGAGGCCCGAGAAGAGATGGAGAGAGAAGCCTTCTGGGGCGGGGTCTCTGGAGGAGCGGTTTGGGCCAGAGAGCCCTCCTGGGACACCATGTTACCCACATCCCCGACAGCCCACGGCGCACACAGTCAAGCAAGAGACAGAAGCTGAAGCCCACTCCGCCGGGGTCGACACCCCTTCAGAGCCGACCAGGCCTGACCAGACGCGGCCAGCAGGCAAGTCTCCACAGACGTCAACGCCCACAACCGTGCAGACCTGAGCTCCGACCACCAAGTGGGTCTCTTGGCCATGCGTTGCTAAGACAGGTCAGGGAGCTTAAAAGGGAATGAAATAGTCCTGAAGGAAAAAGGAAAGAAAAGCAATGACAGGGCAAACAAAGATATACCAGAAATGAAGTCAAGTCTACAATTCGTTCTATGACCTGAGAAGACCGTGAAGGGGAAGCATGAGCCGTCAGCACGCACAGCCTCGGATGTCCGCGGCGGCGAGCGAGATGGGAGCCTGGGAGAGGAGAGGAAGGAAGGAAGGAGGAAGCCAGTGAAGATGGAAACAGAAGGAAACCGCATAAAATAAAAACAGGAAAGCCTTCCGTAAAGCACTAAGGAGAGTGGGAATGCGGACCAGTGACAGGAAGGAAGATGCCGCAGAAGTCTGGAGATCTAGAGACGGACCAGTTCCACTCTGGCACAACAGCAGCGACCCAGATGGCCCTCAAAGCGGAACCCGAACTGAGGAGTCAGCGTGAAGGATCCACAAAAGCTGTCCCTGGCATGTTAACTCACCAAGCAGACCGGACGTGAGCTAAACCACCCGAGGCGGTTCACGCTGGGCCTCAGGCCCGACCAGCCCAGCTGGCCTCCAGGACAAAACAGTGACAAGCCAGGCTGGTCAACCCAGCGCTTCTGTCCACAGATTCCAGAAGGAAAAGAAAACGGCCTGATCGTAGTAACAGATGCTAAGAGAAAAGCCTCTGGAAACACAGCCTCTCCCAAAGAGACCGGCAACAAATTTGATCAGATGGCAAAACAGCATGGAACCTGAGAGCGGGACGTCCACGTGCTCTCTTTACAGGCCCGACCATGAGGGAACTAGTGTTCCCGCTGGAAGAGCAACAACACCTTGAGCTGATAAACGCCGAATATCTAGGAAACCCGGGACGCTCTCTTCTTCTTTTTTTTTTTTTAAGATTTTATTTATTTGTCAGAGAGAGAGAGAATGACCGAGTACTCACAAGCAGGGACAGAAACAGGTTCCCCGATGAGCAGGGAGACCTATGTGGGATTTGATCCCAGGACCCTAGGATCGTGACCTGAGGCAAAGGCAGGCACTTAACTGAGCCACTCAGGTGCCCCAACCCAGGACACTCTTAATAAACTCTTTGAATAAAGTTGTTAGATATAAAATCAACTTTTTTTAAAAAAGATTTTATCTGTGTGAGAGAGAGTGTGCAGGCACACAAGCAAGGGAGAGGCAGGGAGAGGGAGAGGGAGAAGCAGGCTCCCTGCTGAGTAGGGAGCCTGACACAGAACTCGATCCCAGGACCCTGGATCATGACCTGTGCTGAACACAGATGCTTAACCTACTGAGCCACCCAGGTGCCCCCCAAAATAGACTTTATATGAGCAACTGAGTTGGAAAGAATTTTGATTTCAAAATACCAAATAAGGGGCACCTAGGTGGTTCAGAATATATACTATATATTTTAAAATACTATGGACGATTCTTCCAACTGGGAATACCTGGAAAAAGTATCTGGAAAACAGATGCCTAATCTAAAAAGCTCTGAAGAAAAATACAAACCTCCTCAAAAAATGTGAGCAAAGAGGAAAGAGTTGACAAGGAACAAGCAGAAACCAAAGAAGTTTTAAAAATCAGAAATAATAGAACTCGGGTGAACTACAGCTCCCAGAGAGCGAAGGACAGACAGATCAAGAGAAACTCTGGTTGGCTGGGCACCCCCATTCCACCCAACTGGACGGTGCTGCAGGGGAATACCATCAAATGTGCAGGAAAGCTGCCCCCCCGCCCCCCCACCCCCCCCGCGGATGCCACCATCACCAGCCACCGGGCCCCATGTTGCACAGACGGATCTCCCCTGTCCTGCCTGCCCCATGGCATGAGGCTCCTCTGGAAAACTGTCTTGCCTTCACTCCTGCCCCTCCCAGGCTGGGTCTGGCCGCTCCCCTCCCCACACTCACTCCTGTGGGGCCCTCACCTCTTGCCTTTCCATCAGGACACAGGACCACCCAGGCCCGGACTTCCAGCACTCCATGTCTGGGCCACCCCCACACTGCGCCCGGAGCCAGCATCTGCCGCCTCCCACAGCCTGCCTGGGCCTCTGAGCAACCACCCAGGCTTATTCCTTCATGGGCGCATGCACACACACGGGGGTGGGGTTGGGGGGACAGGGGTGCTCTCCCCCAGGACGCTGCCCACTTTCTGGGCGGGATTCGGGTGGAGCATGCCCTGGAGGGCAAAGCTGAGAGGGAGGACCCACCCACAGGCGCCCACTGACTCACAACTGAGACTTGTTGGCGTTGGGCCCGGAGTTGGCCATGCTGAGGATGCCCCGGCCTGTGTGTGAGAGGTTGGGCCGGAACTCGTCTTTGAAGGGCTTTCCCCAGTATGACTCTCCGCCTGCAGGAGGAAGAGGCAAGGCTAGCAACAGCAATGCCTGGGTCCCGAGTATGGCCAGTGGGACACAGCCCAGCTCCACAGATGTGCGCTGAGTCCCGAGGGGCCCCGCCGAGTACTCCAGGGGGCAGCCCTGCTCCGAGGAAACCTCATCACCATCTCCCCACGGACCCCCCACCCCCAGCCCCCAGGCCCCTCGGAGCCCTGCGTGGGGCCAGACCCCTAGGACAAGGAGGACAGGGTGAGAGCCACAGGTCATGCCCACTCACACCAAACTGGTGAGGACGCTGCCTGGGCCCTTGGAGCTGATGGACCCAGAGGGGGCTCCAGAGCAGCCAGGGGGCACTGCATGGCCTCTCCCGCCCATCCAGGCTGTGCAACCATCTCAAAAAAAAAAACAAAAAACAAAAAAAACTAGGGATGCACCTAAGGTCGCCCCTCAGGCTAGTGGCTGTCCTATCAGATTCCATGTCTGGAACTCTCTCGGAGGCACAGCTACCACCCAACTACCCTCCCCCCCACCGCAAGGCCTACAGAGCAGCCAGAGCTGCCGGGGAAGCCCGTGCACCGGTGCCTACCTGTGCCCGTGCCAGTGGGGTCACCCCCCTGGATCTGTGAGAGGAAGCAAGGCCAGTCAGCAAGCTCTGCCCCGGGAGCCTGAGGCCCCACCCGGCCCTCCACTCGCTGCCCGCCACTGACTGAACGAGCTCCCCACCTGCCCGGCGGGCCTGAGGACGACTGAGCGCCTGGTGAAGACACAGCCCTCCCAGGCCAGCTCTCTGCACGAGCCTAGCACAGCCAGGCTGGGGACTCACAGGGGTCAGTCTGCACGCTCCCCGCCCGGGAAGAAGGGGCTCACAGGTACGACTCTGAGCAGTCCCCGCAGCCCTCGCCCCGGCCAGGAGCCCTATGGCCCCCACGGGGGCGCAGGGCTGCGGCCCGTGCGGACCCCTGTCACTCACCACGAAGTTCCGGATGGACCTGTGGAAGATTGTGCCATCGTAGTACTGCTTCTTGCAGAGTTTGATGAAGTTTTCACAAGTCTTCGGCGTCTACACAATAGCCCAGATGCTTCCGTGAGGTGAGAAGCAGCCCGTGGGAGGATCACAAGCACCACCCAGGGCCCGTATCGGGCAGGGGGCCAGTCAGCTGCCCAGGCCAGACCCGGTAAAGCAGGACCGTGAGGCTGAATGACAGGACACGTGCACCTGCCATGACCCTGAGCGAGGGCCACCGAGAGACACCTAAGCAAGTGGGGGGGCAGGGGGGTGTGCATGCGTGGAGCCTGATCCCTTCTGTAGGATGGGTATGCATGCCCCCGCTAGAACGCGGCTCCCAGGGTCCCTTCTGGGGAGGGGAGTGCGGGCACTGGGCCTTCTAGGGGGCAGGTGGAAGGTTCGTTCTCCCATAAGCGTGTACAGGCCCGACTACGGACTGAAAAGCTGGGCAGGGTGCGGACTCTGGCGGGGACAGCCACACGCACCATGTCGCAGTGCAGCTCCAGATTGAGGTCGCCCTTGTTGGTGTGCAGGCGCACGTAGCCCTTCTTCTTCACAAACTGGTAGCGCAGCACATCCTCATCGATGGCGGCTGCAAACCAAGGCCCCGGGTCCATGCTGCCCTCCGGCTGGGGCAACAACCCCTACCCACACCAGGTCTGGAGGGAGCCCGAGGACCGGCCCAGGCCAAGTACAGGCTCACGGCGCCCCAGGCACAGGACAGGGTGGGTCTAGGGGCTGGGGGACACAGCGGGGCTCGGCAGTTAAGGTGGGGGAGACTGGAAAAGCCTGGAATGGGATGTCATTGAGAAGGAAGGGGACAGTGGGGGCCGGGTAGACCGAAAACACTAGAGGAAGAGGTGTGGGGCCAGTGCCAAGGTGGGACGTAGGCTGGAGCCCAAGACAGGACAGCCCTGGTGGGTGGAGGGAGGACCTCCTACCCCCCGGCTGGGCCCCCACCACAGCCTCTGCCCCCCCAGACACACACACACACACACACACACACACACACACACACACACACTTTCAGAAAGGGCCTGTCACTGCCTAACCACACCAGAGCTGCCTGGTTGGCAGGGGTCCTGCCAACATCAGCACCCGCCGCCTAGAAGGCCAGGCATGATGGCACGTCGCTCAGGGTGCAGGGGCAGGATGCCCACCCTTGGCTGCTGTGAGGCAGCCTGCTGGGGACGGACGCGCAGGAGCAGCTACCTGCTTCGTGCGTGGTCTCTGGAGCCATGGCAGTGGAGGTAAAGGAAGCGCTGACCTTCCCAGTGGAATAGTGCGCCTGTAGAGAAAACCAGGGGGCCCATGAGCAGCATCCCGGGAAGCTGGAAGGCCAGGATCCCACCTCTCGGGGCCCCCTCAGTGCCCTTCCTCCAAGAAGCTGTCCCTGGAGGCCTCCCACAGAGCCCAGCAGGGACTTCTGGGGGGCCTGGCTCTTTCTCTAAGGGCTCAGGGAGTGAGGGGACTGATGGGGGGCATGTGCGACAGAGGGCCCTGACCCGCCAGGAGGCTGAGACCCAGGTGGCCAAGGCTCTCATGGCACCTGAGACCCTGGACAGAACTAGGAACCAGTTACTACTGGGGTTCACAGTACGAGGGACGCTAGTTCCTTTTCAAAGGTTTCAATTTCCTAGCGTAAACACACTGCTTTTTCAATCAGGGAAAAATAAGCCCCAATATGTTAAAAATATTTTTATCAAAGACAGAGAAGAGAAAAAAAAGGCATCTCTCCCCGTCAGAAAGAAATACACCAAAATGCTAAGCACTGTTGTTTTAGAGGGATGGGACTGTGAACAACAAACCTCCTTCTCTTGTGCGTCTTCCAGGATAATTCTCTGAGGGAGCCTCAGAGCCCTCCCTCCCCCTCCCCTGGAGCCCTGCCTAAACAGCTTTGGGGCCTGACAGGCCAGGGCACAAATCTCGTCACCATCACTGCCAACTGGGGGCCTTAGAGCCAACAGTGGGTGTCATGAAAAGCAAATGTGACACCCAGGCAGAGGCCCAGGCGGCGGGCACCAGCTGTCTCCTCCCCCAGTACCACGGTCCCCTGAAACACCCCTGCAGTCTCTCCCTGGGCTTCCTCTGGGTAACAAGTGACCTGCTCCACAGGGCAGTGACTGCATCACAGGGGCTGTCCCTTCCCTGCTGTCCTGAGGCTGCAGAGTCACATGGTAACCGGCCTATCTGCTCCGGGCTGCCGAGCTTGGGCCAGTGTGACACAAACCCCGTGGGCCCCCAGCATATGCACCAGCCACCCGCAGCCTCCTGTGGCCCAGCCTCAGTGCAGCCCGCCTCTGGGCCCCCAAGGGGCAGCTGGGCTCTGAGGGGTCCTGGCCACCACCCTCCAAAGGTATCCCAGGGCCCCCACGAGCCCCTTCCCCCAGGACCCGAGGAGCTGAGACGGGCAGGCCGGCCGCGCTGGCAGCTATGTAGCCCTCTGCCTACTCACAGCATTCAGCTTGTCCGCTTTCTTCTTCTCGGGGACCTTCATGGTGGCTGCCAGGATCTCGTCCCCTTTGAACTCCTTGTAGAGCTCCTGCAGCGTCTCACGGGTCTCGGCGTTCGTATTTTTCAAATAATAAGATGGGTCCTGCTTGGCCTTTTCTTCATCTACAAAACAGCACAGTGACCTTGCTCAGACGATCCCCCAGCAATGTCCCCAGATAGGCG
This sequence comes from Mellivora capensis, assembly GCA_004024625.1. Taxonomy (NCBI): domain Eukaryota; kingdom Metazoa; phylum Chordata; class Mammalia; order Carnivora; family Mustelidae; genus Mellivora; species Mellivora capensis. The sequence goes on from PISX010003082.1 coordinate 126,872, forward strand.
CGACAGGGACAGGAGGCCAGAGCCAGCCACAACAGCGGAAGCCCGGAACAGGATGCAGGCAAGTAAGCCGAGCCTCCACACAGTGTGACTCCTGGGGGCCGCGATGCAGGGGAGGGGGGCGGGGAAGAGTGAGAGGCAACAGCTCGCAAGGGTGGCAAGACAGCCTGCCCGCAGGCAGTTTTCACTGTGGTCTGCTCTGGACTCTGTCCTTAGCCACGCCCTGGCCATAGTCACCCCCTACCCTCCTGGGACTTGCCTCCATGCCACAGGGACCCAGCAGCCTGCACTCATGACCTGTCCCTGCAGTGGGAACAGAGACAATTTCTAAGGAGCAAGGGGAGGACTTGGGAAAGGACATGGCCTCAGGGGGCCTGAGGCAGAGTCCTGAGTGGGGAGGAGATGGGGCCCAGGCCTCCACCATATGTGGCCGTGGGCACCAAGCATATGGGCCCCAGCTGGGACTCCCCACATCATGCCCCCCATGGGCGGGTGTGGGTGGGTGCGGTCCTGCCAATATCAGCACAGAAGGAAGCATCGGCCAGTCTGGGCTCAAGCAAGACTCCTGGATGCTCCTGCCCCCAGCAAGGTGAGGGCTTTACCCAGAAGGGACGGACCTGTTTCACCCAAACCCCTGGCACCCAAGCCAGCTGTGCTTGTACTTACCAGGATCTGTCATCTTCATGTTATTCTTCACATGAAAGAAATCGGAGACGTTGAATTTGTCCAAATTGGTGGGGTCCTGCAGCAAAAAGAACACGCGCAGCAGAGTGAGGCAGGCAACAAAGGACAGCTGGGCGGCCCGAGGGGCATGGGCCCAGAGAGAGAGAGGCGGGGGCACCATGGAGATCTGGGGTGTCAAGCAGGGAATGGAGGGCATCTGGGGTCAGGAGCGGGCTCTGCCAGAACAGCGCCAAGAGCAGGGGTGGGCGGGGGGGCGTAGAAAGACACTGGCACACTATGTCCTGTTCTCCCCAGCATACGGCCGATGAGTATGGATGGACGTTCATCTAGGGGGTGAGGGCGGACGTGAGGCAGCTAACTTAGGCCTCCCACACACACACCCTCACCACTCCCTTCAGCCCAGCTGCCAGACACAGAGCCCGAAGCACCTCGGGCCCACCCCGTGGGAGGGAGCTGCATGGACCTCTGATGAGGATGGGATAAGCCAAGGCCAGGAATTGCCCATGAGGCCACCCCAGAGTTTCTAAGTCCAGGTCTTTCAGGACCCCACTCAGGGCTGACACCTAGAGGCACGTCCACTGCTCAACACTGGAGTAGGACATACCAGCCCGTCCTCTCCCACCTGGATATGGAGATGGCTTTGAGGGCAGAGATGAGTGACCCTGGCACAGCAAGGACAGGTATTGGAAGGAGACATGTGAGAGCCAGACAGAAGCGGCTGTGCAAAGGCCCAGGCAGATAGAGAGCAGGGGTGCTGGAGCTGGGGGCATTGCCAGCAGCGGGGGGCAGCTGGGAAACTGCAACCAGGCATGCCCAGAGCCTGTGCGGGGAGGTGGGGTTGGCAGAGGGCATTAAGGTCCACCCTCAGAAGAGCAGTGGCAAGGGGATGCCCACCTGAAGGGTGATGATGTCCTGCCGAGAGAAGGGCTCGTCCGTCAGCAGGTCTCGGAAGTTCTTGGCCTTGATATTTAACTGTTCCACTGCCTGCAGCCAGGAGGGAGCCTGCTGTTAGGGTGCCTGCCCCAACCCTGGCCCTGGGAGCCGGGAGCTCACCCAGCTGCCAGTGCCATTCCGGGGGGAGGAAAAGGATGGCACGACCGTGTACGCCCCCCACCACAGAGGGTGGAGCCAGCTGAGCCACAGAGACTAGAATCCGCCATCTCAGCAAGGCTCACTGAAGGACACTCGCGCAACACACAGCAGACATCAGCAAACGGGCTCTACAAGGCCGACCTTGCAGCTCTACCAAGCCCCTCAGGCCAAATCTGCGCTCTGTGGGCAATAGTGACCCCCCCAGAGCCTCTAGGGCAGCACTGGCCACCAAGACCCTGCCCAGAGCCAGGGACAGGTGGGAAAACAGCTCAGAGAGGGCTTCCCTGCAACATGGCACCATGGCGACTGCTACGGTACGCTCTGCCAGCCCACCCGGAGCAGCAGGCTGGGGGGGGGGGGTGGAATCGGGGCCTCCGCACCCCCACACCTGCCCACCAGCCTGCGTCTGCTCCTCCTGGGGACTCCAGCAGGAGGTGGGGTGGGGGTTGTGCTCAATGCTCCCCTCAGTCCTGGGCCTGCCCTCAGAGCACAGGTTCCCTCCCAGGGCCTGATCAATGAAGACAAGGACTGCAGGGCGGACCCCTGGGGTACAAAACCAACCCCCAGGTTTCAGGTCTGGAGGCCGCAGGAAAGGCACACCTCTTCTTGACTGCACCAGTGGCTCTCAGAATGCAGGCTCCATGAAGACAGGCTGTGCCCACGGTGCCCGGGGCAACCTCAGCACCAGCCCAGGGTTGCCCTGAGCCACACACCTGAAGAGCCTACAGGCGACACGGTTCCTGAGAACCCACCTCGTAGGCGTAGACATTGCCAGTGGTCCTGACAGCTACGATGTGGGTGTTGTTGGTGAACACGGTAAACAGCACTGGGCAGTGGTACTTTCCTAGAAAGAAGGCACATACAAAAGCAGTCGGAGAAAGAGCCAGGGTCAGAGCAAGGGAGGACGCAGAACCCTGTGTCAGCAGGCCCAGAACAGAGACCCACAGACAGTCAGCTGCTCAAGTCCCCGGCTCCAATCCCAATGGGAAACTCCTAATCGTCCTACAAAACCCAAGCCCCACACGGACTTCCTTGAAGGCGTCTATGCCATCAGCCAGTTGCTAGCAGCCGCTACCCTGGTCTCCTCCTCCTCCATCTCACACCTTGCCGCATTCCCTAACCTCCTGTACCCTTGCCTGCATTATTGCAACAAACTCCCACTGCCCTCCCTGCCCCTGCCTTGCCAGGTCTGCACCAGGCAGCCAGGAAGCCCATTCAAGTAAGTCCCAACAAATACACTGTGGAAAAAGGGGGGAGGATATTTACAGATTGAGACTCAGGACATAGCAAGCACAGATTTGTGTGGGCTTCTAAAAAATCTTGATTTGAAAACTAGAAGAAAAAGATTACGAAAGCATTCCAGAATTTTGACCACAGGCTGGATATCTGATACTAAAGAATTCCTGTTAAGTGTTTAGGTGTGACGATGGTACTATGATGACTTTTTAAGTCCTTATCGTTTAGACATACACACTGAAGCACTTAAGCATGAAATGACACGGTATCTGGTATTTGCTTCAAAATTACCTAAGCAGGTGGCACACGGGAGCACAGATAAAAACCACACAGCCCTGAGTGGACAGGAACTGAACTGGGTGATGGCTACAGAGCAGGGATCACCGTACTAATTCTACTTTCATTTGTCTGAAGTTTCCAATTAAAAGCAAAGCCAAAGAGGCGCCTGGGTGGCTCAGCTGGTTGAGTGACTGCCTTCAGCTCAGGTCATGATCCTGGAGTCCCGGAATCGAGTCCCATATCGGGCTCCCTGCTCAGCAAGGGGTCTGCTTCTCCTTCTGACCTTCTCCCTCTCATGCTCGCTCTCATTCTCTTTCTCTCTCAAATAAATATTTAAAAATAAAATAAAATAAAATAAAAACAAAGCCAAAAGGGGGCCTGGGTGGCTCAGTTGGTTAAGCATTCAACTCTTGACTTTGACTCAGGTCATGGTCCCAGGGTCCTGGAATTAAGCACCACGGCAGGCTCCATGCTCAGCGTGGAGTCTGCTTGAGGATTCTCTCTCCTCCTCTCCTTCTGCCCTCCCCCTCCTCACACACATGCACATGCCTGTGCTCATACTCGCTCTCAAATACATCTTTAAAAACAACAACAAAGCAAAAGGGGCACCTAGGTGGCTCAGTTGGTTAGACATCCAACTCTTTTTTTGTTTTGTTTTGAAAGATTTTATTCATTTATTTGACAGAGAGAGAGCATAAGCAGGCAGAGTGGCAGGCAGAGGGAGAGAGAAAAGCAGGCTCTCTGCAGGGCAGGGAGCCCGACGTGGGGCTCGATCCCAGGACCCTGAGATCATGACCTGAACCAAAGGCAGATTCTTAACCAACTGAGCCACCCAGGTGCTCCAAGCATCCAACTCTTGATCTCAGCTCAGGTCTTGATCTTAGTGCTATGAGTTCCAGTCCTGCACTGAGCTCCATGCTGGGTAAGGAGCCTACTTTTTTTTTTTTTTTTTTAAGGATTTTATTTATTTGGCAGAAAGAGATCACGAGCAGGCAGAGAGGCAAACGGGGGGTGGGGGCAGGCTCCCTGCTGAGCAGAGAGCCCGATGTGGGGCTCAATCCCAGGACCCTGAGATCATGACCTGAGCTGAACGCAGAGACTTAACCCACTGAGCCACCCAGGGGCCCCTGGAGCCTACTTTAAAAAAAAAAAAAAAAAAAAGGTGCTGGCTGGTCAAAAATGTTAAAACAATAAAACCAGGTGAATGGTCAGATGGTCAGATCTTATCTCTCCTCTCTGGCTGGCAGCTGAGAGCCCTGTGGGTGCCCGTGTCCTGCATGACTGCTCTGCACCATCCCCACCCTGGACCCCTGCAACGGTAGCCCCCTGCTTCCACCCCCACACTGTCCCAGCAATATAGGCCCCCTCAGGGCCTTTGCACCGGCTGTGCCCTCTGCCTGGAATGCTTATCCCCACATCCGCTCACACCTCCTATCTCATCGGATTTCCACACAAACCCTGTCAGTGTGTCTCCACGTGACTCCCTCACCTCCACGCTCCCTATCTTTGGTTGCTGGCAGAAGCAGCATCTGACACGCTTTGGTGAACCGTTGTCCAGTTTCCTCCCTCACTGTAATGTAAGCTCCTTTTACTCCAGGAGAGATGTGGCCTGTTTTGCTCTCTGCCCGTGGCAGGCACTCCGTAAATGTGTGCTGAATGAGACACACAGTGGGCCTCTGAGTCAGCGGATCTCTGAGCTCCTCAAGCGGGAAGTCTGCAGTGCTTATCTATCATCGTGGAGCTCTGAGCCCCCAGGCCAGTGCTCCGGTTTGGTAGGTTTGGTCTCCAGTTTGGTCGAGGCCACGCCCTCATTTACAATGAGCCAGCACCTACTGCGGGCCAGGCTCTGGGGCAAGACGGGCGTGTCAGGCCCCAGCATGCACCCACTAAGCGCTCACGACAACCTCAGCTGCGGCACCTGCATGGGCTGTGAGAACTGTGCCAGGCCCACAAAGAACCAAGAGCAAGGTCGGGGCCCGCGGGGGAGTACCTCAGCTCTGGTATCTGACAAGAACAGCAGAGGATGTGGAGAGCTGGAAAGCAGGATCCCTGGGCTGGCGTGGGGCTTCACAACCAGCAGTGAGAAGCCCAGCTGAAGAAGTCCCCGGCAAACCCAACACACCCCCACCCCCACCTGCCCTGGGCCTCTGAGCAGCTCCTGCCTCAGCAATGAGCAGACCAGGGTCGCAGCTAAACAGGGTCCATGCCCACAGGGCCCAACTGTCCATACAAAGGCCATCAGCAACCCTCATGGCCCCACTGCCCTTGTGGGAAGCAGTGCCCAAAACTTAACATTTTACCCCCTACCCCCTCCCCAGCTTTAAACCATCTGGACCTTTAAGGAAAAATTGTATACATCTTTTTTTTTAATTGGGGCAAAATACACATAACCTTTGCCACTTCAACCATTCTATTATTTTCAGTAATTTTTTTTTCTTTTTAAGATTTTATTTATTTATTTGGCAGACAGAGATCACAAGTAGGCAGAGAGGCAGGCAGAGAGAGAGGAAGGGAAGCAGGCTCCCCGCTGAGCAGAGAGCCCGATGCGGGGCTCAATCCCAGGACCCTGGGATCATGACCTGAGCCGAAGGCAGAGGCTTTAACCCACTGAGCCACCCAGGCGCCCCTATTTTCAGTAATCTTTACTGCCAAGGTGGGGCCTGAACTCACATCCCTGAGATCAAGAGCTGCGTGCTCCACTGACTGAGTCAGCCAAGGCGCCCCTACATATTGGAAAAATTAAGGGGCACCTGGGTGGTTAAGTCTGTTAAGCGGCTGCGTTTGGGTCAGGTCATGACCCCAGGGTCCTGGGATCGAGCCCCATGTCAGGCTCCTTGCTTGCTTGGTGTGGAGCCTGCTTCTCCCTGTGCCTCTGCCTCTCCCTGCTTGTGCAGTCACTCGCTCTCTCTCACACAAATACATAAATAAAGTCTTTTAGAAAAAGAAAAAGAAAAATTAAGTGAAAAAAAAATCAGAGGGGAATGATGGATTCTGCAGAAAATGTGGTGAGAGGCAGGGGCGCTGGGGTCCGAGCACAGTCTTTGAAATGGCTGCAAAAGGGATCTCTCACCTTCCTTGTTCTTTGCAAAGTTCAGCCTGATCAGGGACCTCCCGTCCAGTTTCTGGAAGAAAAATTAATAATTAATAAGGAGCAAGTGGCTGATGTGAAGAAATGCTGGGCCCATGAGGATGGGTGAGGCAGAGAGATGGGCAAGGTCTCTGAGCATACAGAGCCCTCACAGCAGCAGGCAAGAGGAGAGCCACAGGGGCCGCCCCGAGAGCCCTGAGACCCAGCAGTCACGTGGGTAAGAGGGGCTGCCCCACAGAACCCCCAGCCTCTGAGCAGCACACTGACCTGCTCACAGAGCGACCCCTGCCTAGAGGCTGAGAATGGAGGTGTGTTTTATACTTCTCAAATGCTGACATGTTTTTATTGTGAACCCTGATGTACTGACTACTTCTGAAGTTAAAAAATGAATGTTACCATGAGAGACTACAGACTCTAAAAAACAATCTGAGGGTTTTGGAGGGGCGGGGCATGAGACGTTAGGTGAGCCTGGTGGTGGGTATTATGGAGGGCACGTACTGCATGGAACACTGGGTGTGGTACAGAAACAATGAATTCTGGGGGCGCGTGGGTGGCTCTGTGGGTTAAGCCTCTGCTTTTAGTTCAGGTCATGATCTCAGGGTCCTGGGATCGAGCCCTACAGCGGGCTCTCTGCTCAGCAGGGAGCCTGCTTCCCCTTCCCCTTCTCTCTCTGCCTACCTCTCTACCCACTTGTGATCTCTCTCTCTGTCAAATAAATAAATAAAATCTTAAAAAAATAATAATAAACAATGAATTCTGGTACACTGAAAAGAAATTTTAAAAAATTAAAAAAAAAATAAAAAGAATGTTACTGGGCGCCTGGGTGACTCAGTCGGTTAAGTGCCTGCCTTTGGCTCAGGTCATGATCCCAGGGTCCTGGGATCAAGCCCGGCATCACGCTCCCTGCTCGGCGGGAAGCCTGCTTCTCCCTCTCCCGGTCCCCCTGCTTGTGTTCCCTCTCTCAGTCAAACAAACAAATAAAATCTTAAAATAAATAAACAAATAAATATTACTTCCTCACCTAGCTGGGGGGGGTACACGGGCGTGCCCCTGCTGTTCTGCAGTAGGACTAGTTTGTTGAGGGGGCTGAGGAATCAATACCCCCACATGCGGAGTGACTGTGATGGGATCCTCTAGTTTTCAAAGTTCCTGCACCATCTGTAGTTTACCTCTTCTATGAGCGACTTTACAATAAAACAAAGTCCAGGCAGCCAGAAGAAAAAAGCTGCCCCGAGGTGGGGGGTTTGGATTGGAGCAAGAGAAGGGGACTGGAGAGAGACCCCCAGAAGGGGGAGGGAAAGCTGTGTGCCCTGGAGCACCTAACTGAGAGCCCACATTCCGGTGGTGCCTGGCCACTCCGGCGTGGGCCCGGCCCAGCCCTGCCTAGCCGAGCCACAGAGGAGACGCTGGGCAAGCCACCCGGGCCCTGTGTCCTCGCCCTCTTGCAGTGGCCAGCCCTCACCCGCTCCTCCATGGCTAGTTTCATTCCTGCGGTGGCCAATCAATTGTCCCCCCCCGCAACCCCCCGCCACCAGTGCAGTAAGCATTCAGCAATAGGGTCCTCACTCCCAGGCTGCTCCCGTCAGACAGCCCTCCTGCTTCAGGCCCAGGCAGCCTGGGTACATGACCCTGCAAACAACATGCTCCTCCTGGGTCCCCGGGAAGTGGCATGGACCAAGCCAACTCCTGGTGAACTGCCCTTGGTTTAGCTGCCACATTAGGCCTGGCCAGAGGCCGAGCCCAGAGCAGCTACATGTTTTGGGGCCCTAAAGAGCACCCGTGAAGCAAAAAACCCGAAACAAAAAGTGCCCTAGATGCAACCAAATGACAATATCCATGGGGAAGGAGACCGAGGCCATGACAACAAGCGGGGACAAGAAGACCTAAGGCGGTCCAGGGGTAGGGTGGAGGCGGAAAGCCACCACTGGGAGCGCAGAACACGGAGCCTTGGCTGTGGACGAGCCCTGCAGACTCGTCTGCTGCCGACGTGACACTCATGACAGGGAAGGCAATGAACCCTGAGCACAAGCCAATCACGGGGCACAGGCAGGCAGCACAGACCCCGCAGGAAACTCCTGGAAGCCCACAGGGGCTTCCCAGCAGAAGGCCTCACAGGAAAACACTGCCTAGTCACGCTTTCACATGACAAAAGGTGAGGAAGGACACAGCAGGCACCTGAAGAGCACTCTTCTTCCAGAGGCCAGGCCACAAGCACCACCTCAACCATCTAAGAAAAAAACCCACAGGCTCTAGGTGGCGGGGCCCAGAAAGCACAACCCCCTCCCCAGTATAGCCCCCTTTCTTCCAAGGGCAGGGAAGGACTGCTGGTGAGCCACCCACCTGATCCGAGGGGCCAACGGCACCCTACACTCTGTCACAAGGGTCAGAGGAGCCCAGACAGCACAGAAGGGCCTCTAAGAATCAGGTAACAAGACCTCGGCTAAGTAATGAACCAGTGACATTCCACCTATCCTAGGCTAGCAACCAGGACACTGTTCACACTGCTCGCCCCCTCACTAACCTCCCCCTCAAGCCTCACAGCACCCAGGTCCTTCTGGGCCTCCGTGAAGGTGGCCTCCACCCTTCATGGCCGCCAGGGTTTCCGTCACAGAGCTGACCAGGCCTCAGCCAGCCTGCTGTCTCCCCCATCAGGGCAGGGCCTCATCTTAGCAGATGGGCTCCAACCCCCTGGCTTCGTCTGGCTCTCCGCTCCACGGTGCCAGAACCGGCCGCCTCACCCAGCCCGCTATTCCTCCTCACACAGGCCGTATTTCATGAGGTGAACAACCTCTCGGCCTCAAACACCTCCCCCTGGTGTCGACTGTCCTCCAAGGTCCCACAGAAGTCCCTACCCTCCCTGCTGGCCCTCCTCATCCCACCTCCACTCCAACTGCCTACCCCACCCCATGCACCCAAATCCCTCCTGCCACTCAGGGTTCTGCTTCAAAGGGATAGACCTTCCTGCTGAAGCCCCACTGGCCTGGAACACCAAGCACAGGCTGGATCTCCCAGTTCCACCTGTCTGTCCCAGGTACCCCTGGCACAGGACATAAGTGACCCAGTCCTCCCAAGATGGGACTGCACTAAAAGGCACCTAGTAGGCTCTCCCCAGCCCCAGAGAACAGAGACCCTCATGTGACAGCCCCGCGAGGCCCACAGGTCCATCTGTAACAACAACCATGGGTCCAGTCTCTCTGTGCCCTCTCCTCAGCTTCCGTCCTGGTCCAAGTTCACACAGCACCTCTTGCACAGACAAGGGCACAGCCCCCGGCTGCTTTCCCACCTTCCACCTTGCCTCCCTGTAGTCCTGTTTCCTATACCACAGCCAAAGTGAGCCTTCGAAACGCAGGCCAGGGACGCCTGGGTGACTCAGTTGGTTAGGCATCTGCTTTCAGCTCAAGTCATGATCTCAGGGTCCTTGGATCGAGCCCTAAATCGGACTTTCTGCTTGGCAGGGAGCCTGCTCCTCTCTCTGTCTGCCACTCTGCCTGCTTGTGTGCTCTCTATCAATAAACAAAATAAAACAAAACACAGGCCAGATCACAACATGCTTCTGCATGAAACCCTGTCCAGCTTCCAGCGCCCCCAGAACAAACCCAAACTTCCCCCAGGGCCTTCAAGCCCTCCCTAACATGGCCTCTGACCATCTGCCACCATCCCCGGGTCTCAGCTTCAACAGCGCTGCTCCAACAGCCTTCCCCAAGGCCCTCACCCCCCATCCATGGCTCCTTGCCAGGGAGCGCCCCCACCTCCCACAGCCAACAGCTCCCAGGCCCTGCCTGTTGCAGCTGAGGAACTGAAGAAATGGGCCTGTGCCGCAGTGCAAGGGAACAAGAGGGCCCCAAGAAGTAAAGGGACCACCAGAGCGTGGGAAAGGCAGCAGCCCTACAGATTTATGATGGAGGCCTGCAGTAGGGGGCGGAAAAGGTGACTACGCTGGAACTCGGCTATGGGGCTCTTTTCCCGAGTGGCACAGAATTCCTGACACTGGGCCTGTGTGCGTGACATAGAAGGAGCTGCTTAACCTTGCTCATGATAAAAACACGAATTAAGGGGCGCCAAGCTGGCTTAGTCAGTGGAGCATGCAACTCTGATCTCAGAGTTGTGGGTTCAAGGCCTGCACTGGGTGTAGAGATTATTTAAAAGTAAAATCTTAAAATGTTTTTTTAAATGCTCTCACCCTGAGGCAAAGAAAATTTCTAAAAACTTGATCCTTGTAGTTATTGAGGGTATGGGAAAACAGGCATTTGCCACTTCTATGGAGGACAATTTGCCAGTAGCTGCCGAAACAGAAAACACCCCCTCCCCGTGACCCAGCAGTCCTGGGAGGACCCCCATATATGTGTCCAGAGACGGGCATGGGGTGGTCGCTATCCGCTGTAACAGCAGGTGACTTCCAACATGCCACAACAGCCCCACAAGAAGATGTGTGCAGCCATGACAGAACGTGGAACAGCTCTACACACTGACGTTCAGATCTCCAACACCCCAACGGGCGAGGAAGCAAGGTATAGTGGGGTTCACGTGTGGGACTGCATCACAACCCAAGGAAAGAAAATGGACATCTGCACATACGCACATACATGTAAGGAACATTTCCAGAAAGGAACAGTGTGGGGAAGAGAGGGGAGGACAGTCCCACTCACGGTGCCCCATGCACAGTCCTCTACCGCGCTCACATGTACGCAAAAACCACAGAACAAAGGACAGACAAGAGGATAGTGTTCAATCGGCATCATTTAAAAACTCATGCCCGGCCACCTACCTCTCCATTGCTGGGGTTGGTCCCATACTTCTTAAGCCAAGGGATGATGTTACTGAAGGGAAGAGAAGAGAGAATGTCAGCCAGGTGGCCAGGTGCAACCCGGTGACGAGCCCACCATCCATGAGGGCCACATCCAGGTGAGCAGTGCGAATGGGCTTCGCTCCGCGTCACTTCTGCTAGCCCCTTGCCTTGACCAAGGAAGTGAGGATTGTTTCTGGATACATGGGTTTCAACGTATATCCAGCATTTTTATTGTGGTTATGGATAAACAACACAAAGCAGCAAAAAAAGATAAACGTAAATGTTGATACGTCCACACAGTGACATACTGGGCCAGCACCAAAAGTCAGGCTTTTGGTGACACAACTGGGTGAAATGACACAACTGGGTGAAAAACGGATTCAGAACTGTCTTCGCAGTACTACCCCAACCACGTACCACAAATAAACTCACAAAAAAAGAAAAGTATAAATGTTGACCATAGTTATCCCGGATAGTGTTATTATGGTAAATTTTTCCTTTAACTTCGAGATATTTTCCACATTTTCTAAACAGAGACTGAAGCATGAAAAATTTACAGAAGCTAGTTTATGCTGGAAAACTGAAAACTGAGCATCATGCTTCAAAACACAGCACGGGGAAAGTGTACCTAAATTATGGCTCTACTTTCATAAAGTGAAAAGTATTCTAGTTCATTAACATTCCAAAACAGGTATAGGCAGGCCAATTAGAACCCTAGGTGCCCCCACCCCCAGATGGGGAGAGGTCAATGCTACCCCAGGCAGGGACAGTAGTGCCTGCCAGCAAGGCTGCCTGCCCAGGGGTCACAACAATACTGTGGCCTCGTCCCCGAAGCTCTGGAAGTCTCCTGGGTCCCCAAGAGGCCACCCAACACTCCCGAGACTGCCAAGACCCCAGCGTGCCTGGCTTGGCAGTGCCTAAGACACAAACCCCCCCAGCTGGTTCCATACCCCCTTCCCGAGTGGATGTCAACAATCTCACCCCCTTTGTTAACTCAAAAGTTGATGGAAAACTCACAGCAAGTCAAAGACGACACCTTCAGGGGTGCAGACCGGGTAGGCGAAGGGCTGCAGAGAGAGACTGAGAAAAGGGCAGAGTCACTCCAGGTCACACAGTGGCTCCACGACTTCTCCCTTTGTTTCTTCCTTCTTCCCTCCAACAATTCCAGGGCTCCTCTGCCCAGCAAGGGCTGGGTGTCGGTTCAGAGGTGAACCCCACATCCCTGCCCCTCAGAAGCTCCCTGTACACACCAATAAATACGAGGCAAGGGTCCCAAGAGGTGCTGAGAGCACCTTGGGGCAAGAGCAGCCTCGCTCTCCCCACACTCTCTGCCGTGTCATTTGACATGTTCGAGCCCAAAACAAGTTCCTGGAGGCAGCCTTGGGGGGGCAGGACTAGAATTCACTCCCTAAAACCTCAAACAGCAGGCAGGCCACACTCTTCTACTCAGAGCTGCCCTCTCTCATCCCAAGAAACTCTGGCGGGCCTATCCTGGTCTGGGGATGCTGGGCCCACTCCTGCTTATAGTGTGCACACAATCCCCCCCACATTTCCAAGGGGTAGGCATGTGCCTCAGGCAAGTGCCCTAGGAGCCCTGGGTAAGTTCTAATACACGGATATGGGGGTAGATGGGTCTGCAGAGACCCAGACTGCCACAAGCCATTTACTACTCGTGGAGGGTAAAAAGCAGAACCCACAGATGAAGGGAGATTATACCTGGTGAACTTCCTTGAGCCAATACCCTTTTCTCTTGCATGGGGTTTCCATCGCCAGCCATCAAGAGCCCTGGCTGACCTGGCTTGTTTGTAAATCGGTCATCTCTAAGTTGGGTCAGCACAGGTCAGTCCCCAGGACCTGGACAGCCTGGAAGTGATAGGGTCACCTCCCCAGATGCTGCTCCAGAAAGCCCTCAAGGAACAACCTCACCACCTCCCTTTCTGGGCCAACCTATTACTCTAACCCAGTGGTGATCCTGCTGCTGCTGGGGGCTGATGACAACAGGGTCCAACACCAAAACAAGCTCCAGACGGCAAGACACCGTCCATGCATCTTCTCCAAAATGGGCCTCAAAGGGCATATTCTCAAAGCACATTTTTACCTAGAACCCAAGGTAGTTAAAAAGTGGATGAAACACAGTTTAGAGACCTCTTGGAGGAACTGGAAACCAAGGACAAAAGTATTTCCATAAAATCCATTCATGCACACTCTGAGTGAGACCAGATTGCCAGGAGGCTGATGACAAATATCTGCGGGGAGAAATCCAACCAATGATGCCTCGGTCTCACTTGTGGACCCGCCCTGAGCAAGTGCCAGGAGCAGGGAAAAGCCCTCACTCAATGCTATATGGGATCCTCTTGGGGCAGACCGAGTGGCTGCACCCTTGGCCCTTCCTACATGCTCACTGCCCTGGGGTGTCTGTCTGAGAGCACTAGGAGAGCTCTGTCAGTTCTCAAGGCCCATCATGACCTACGGAATCAGAAACCAACGGGACACACACACACACCCACACCCACGATGCATGTGTCCAGAGCAGGGATGATCACAGTTTGAGCTTGGGGAAACTGAGGCCCAAGTGGACCATCCTCCCAATCCCTAATGTCTGGGGTTCGTTAATGCTAGTCCCACTTCTCCAGCAGACCCACCTTCTGTTCATACACATACCAACCATGGTGGGAAGAAGCATCTGGGAGTGTCTACAGCTGGGTCTCTCCCATCCCCAACAGTAACCTGTGTTCCCAAGGAAGGGGTAAGGGGTTCACAGTAACATGACTACTACTAATGCTGTTACTACTTAGACCCTGGACTAAAAGTAAAGCACGAAAGACATGGGCCCGGAGTCAGACCACCGGGTTCAAGCCTCAATGGCATCACTTTCTGGATGTGATGCCAGGGTGAGGGACTTCCCACTTTTAAATACTGACTCTCTCAAGTGTAAAACAGGCTTAACAACAGAGTCTACTTGCCTTAGAAAGTAAGAAAGAAGCTAAAAGAAACAATGCATAAACAGATAGACACAGAATGAGCAGAAAGTTAAGTATTAATTCTTATCACTCTTAGGTCACCTTCTCTCAGTTCAAGGAAGATCTAGGTGGGGGAACACAGACAGAACCCACATCTGCATCCCCAAGGACCAGATTCACTGTCAAATAACGAGTATCAGGAAACAAGCTGGAGGGACAGATTAACACTCTAAACTCTTACCTGCAGTGATCAAAAGGTAAACGACGAAAATTGGCTTGTGGGATATCTGTTTAAGATGAAAATAAAAGAAAGTTTATTCTATAAATAACTTCATGTATGTGTTCCTATCACCAACTCAATCCCATGTTAAGAAAAAGTTCATGATAACCACCTAGTGCAAACACTAGTATGGGTTAAAAACCTTCCAATGGGGCGCCTGAGTGGCTCTGCCTTCAGCTCAGGTCATGATCCCAGGGTCCTGGGATTGAGCCCCTCATCGGGCTTCTTGCTTGGCAGGAAGCCTGCATCTCCCTCTCCCTCTCCCACTCCCCCTGCTTATGTTCCCTCTTCCAAAAAAATAAATAAAATCTTAAAAACAAATAAACAAAACCTTTCAATAGGTAGAACACTGGAGTATATCAAGAACAAACTTAGAGCAATAAGCCACTGAGGTTGGGTTTCTCCCACAACATTGCTGTGGGGCCTGGCTTGGCTTTCCAAGACAGCTGTGCTGGTTTTATCCCCATCAGCAATTAATGAGAATGTGCTCTTTTTTTTTTTTTTAAAGATTTTATTCATCTAGAGAATGTGCTCTTTTTAATGCAGCCTTGATAACCTCGGGTATTATCATTCTTTTCATTCTTTATTAACTTGACAGAAAAAATGTTTATTTTAATCTATGTCAAAAAATATCACCACCAGGGTGCCTAGGTGGCACAGTCAATTAAGCATGAGCCTGGAGTCTCTTTTTTTTTTTTTTTTTTACAGATTTTATTTATTTATTTGACAGAGAGAGAGATCAAAAGTAAGCAGACAAGTAGGCATAGAGAGAGGGGAAGCAGGCTCCCTGCTGAGCAGAGACCGTGATGAGGGGCTAAAACCCAGGACCCTGAGATCATGACCTGAACTAAAGGCAGAGGCTTAAGCCCCTAGGCCACCCAGGCACCCCTAAGCAACCAACTCTTGATTTCGGCTCAGGTCATGGTCTCAGGGTCATGAGATCAAGGCCTTGTCCACTCTGTGCTCAGCATGGAGACTGCTTGAGTCTCTCTCTCTGCCCCCCCCCCACCTGCAGTCGCTCTCAGGCATGCTGTCACAAAAATATATACAGATATATAGATATATATACCGTCACTGAGATTAATTTTCTCATGTGTTCAGTGGTCTTATTTGTGAATTATCTGTGTTCTCAAGCCATCTGTCTGCTACACTTCCTGTGTTCTTGTTCATTGTTAACTTTTACAGTCTCACTGTGTACTGAAGACCATTATTACTTAATTACAAACCCCCCCATACACACACATCCACCCCAAGGGAAACAGAGGGATTTCATGCCTTACCTGGTTTCTTGCCACCATAGAAGTGAGTGTATTCAGCACAGGTAATGTACCTGAAGAAGAGAAAGAATCTTTCTACCACCACCCTTTATAAAGAGGACAGTCTCTGGAAATAACCAATGACTGAATTGTTTCACTCATTCAGCAAATGCTTATAAAACACCTGCTATGTGTCAGACACATAGTGGTAAATACAACAGAACACAGAGATACACAAACTAATAAGCAAATACAAACAGTCCCGCTTTCCTCTGAAAGAAATGAACAGAATTTAACAGAAGGCTTAAAGATGCAAAGGAGCTAGCCATGTGAAGATCTGGGGGAAGAACTTTCCAGGTAGAGGGGACCAAGCAGGCTTATCACATATAAAAGCCCTGAGATAGGAAAAGCAGTTGTGTTTTCAGAAAAGGGTGAAGTCACTGAAGAAAAACACACAGGGGCATCCAGGAGCAGATGAAGAAGGGTGGTAGTCAGATCACGCAGGCCCCACAAGCCAGGTAAGGGCTAAGGACTGGCTTTAAGCAGTTTGGAAAGCTGTTGGAGGGATTTGAATAAGGCCCTGGCATGACTAACATAAGCCCTCAAAGCATTTCCCTGGAGCCTGTGTAGGGAGGGACAAGCAAGAGAGGCAGCAGAAAACTAATCAGGAGGCAATTACAAAGGTTCAAGGACGAGCGCGCATAAACTCCTCCTATAGGACGGTTGCTGGATGAGTTAGAAGTGGCTCCTGGAAGAGCCACAAGGATTTACTGATGAACGGGGGAGGAGAGAGACGCAGAAAAGAGGCCTCAAGGCTAACTCCCAGACTTCTAAGAAACCCAGTGCCGGTGTGACTACTGAGAGAGGGGAGATGAGGGAGGAGCATATTAAATTTGAGATGTCTATCAGACCTCCAGCTGGAAATGTTAAGTAAGCAGCTGACTATCGCAAAAGGGGAGATCACAAAGAACATAAAGGGAAGAAAAAACGTGGAGGACATGGATGTATGAAGTCTGGGAGAGGAAAGAGGATCCAGCAAAGGAGACTGAGGATAGAGACGCCACTGAGGCAGACATAAAACCAACAGCATATGATGTCCCACATACAAAAGAAGGTGTTCAGAAGGAGTGAAGTGGTCAGCTGTGTCATGCTGTTGAGAAGCCCAACAAAATGAGAATTGTGAACTGATCACTAGATTTAGCAACAGAGAAGTTACTAGGATGCTGACACGAGCAGTGCTGGGGAGTCAAGCCTGCCTGGAGTAGTTTCAAGAAGACATCAGAACACAGCAAGCAGACTCAAGTCTTTCACGTCTTGTGAGAAAGAAAAAAACAAGTCACGGTGGCAGCTGAAGGGGAGCACGGAGCACGACTAGTTTTGTTTTAAACTGCAAGACTCCGGGACATGAGTGTAGGCGGATGAACCAGCATGCAGGGAGACTGGAGGTGCGGGAGAAGCAGGGTCTGATTCGGGAGCGGAGCTCGGGAGTGCAGAGGGACCCGTGCTCGCCCAGCGCCAAGGCAGTGGGAGGGCCACGCTCAGAAGAGGGCACCTACGGCATGTTAGAACCGGGAGCCCGGGAGACCTCGGCGCTGGGGGTGGGGGGGACGGGGAGTAATTCCCCGCCTGGGGAAGGGGCAGAGGCTTCCGGGACGAAGCGCCATTTACGAGCGGCTCTGGGAACCAGCTCTGAGAGAGGGAAGAGGGCGGCGCGGAGTGCGGGACAGGCGGGCACTGAGGCCAAGCGAGGCTCCGCTCCGGCTGCAGCTCAACTTACATCTTGTCCTTCTGATGCTGTCGCTTCCCCATGGCGGCGGCGGCGGCGGCGGCGCTGGCAGTGCCAGGACTAGCGAGTGCGGAGAAACCACAGCAAACAATCCAAATTCCGACTTCCCGGCCCAGCTCCGTAATTACTTCCGGGTCTCGCGGACCCGCCCCGGAAGCGGGCGCGGTGCCTAAGGGAACTGTTGCACCTGGTCCGGAGTGCGCATGCCCAGCAAGTACAGCCGGGTCATAAGGTGCCTGGGCCGAATTCACCAGGGAGCTTAGGTGATGGTGAGGCAAGGGACCTCTGCCTCGAGGCCCCACTTTCTCAGGCGGTGAGGGTCCTCTTTCTGGATCTTTCGCATCCCCATCCAGCCCCTGGCTACGTGCCGTTCCTGCTCAAGCGCGCCCTGGTTTCTCCTGGGCTCTCAGGTCTTTAAGTCAGCCAGGCACCTTAAGTCCCCACCAGCCTCGGGTTCATCTGTTTCCTTCCACCGCAGACAACTCCAAAGGCACGTCCGCGTTCGCTGTGTGCCCCTTCTGCTCCCCCCTATCCAGTCCCCACCGACTCCAGACCCCTCTTCTGGGCGAATTAGGGGCAAGTAGCCATTAAGTCCAAAAATCTAAAGCCCTCACGCATCTCTACCCCTTATGGACCCTTCCCTTGACCAAATCACTATGTTCATGTGCTCCAGCCTAAGCCCTGG
The DNA here is from genome assembly GCA_004024625.1 of Mellivora capensis. Classification (NCBI taxonomy): domain Eukaryota; kingdom Metazoa; phylum Chordata; class Mammalia; order Carnivora; family Mustelidae; genus Mellivora; species Mellivora capensis. Next base: position 145,001 of record PISX010003082.1, read on the forward strand.
GCCTCCATCTACACCCACGCACTGAGTGATCTTGCGCAGGCTCGTGGCTTTAAATATTACTTGTATCCCTTGATTCTCATTAGACAGCTAACACTCCAGATTCCTGACCTCTACTTAGATACCCCTAATCTCAAATTTAACATGTCTGGTCAAAACAGAATCCTCCATCCCCCTTCTTCCCCGTATTCAACTGTACCACTAGCCAGTCACCCAAAGCCAGCTTCCTCGGCCTTTCTCATCTCATGGCTGCCTCCTTCTCATTTTCTAGGTTTCAATATAAACGTCATCTCC